>OZ030010.1:72777758-73021435 GCA_964023405.1 Apodemus agrarius | reverse complement strand
CTTTATTAGGGTGCTTCCCACCCACCCACACATCCTCTCCTGCCTCAGTGCCTTAGCATTCCCCTACCCTGGGTCACTGAACCTCTACAAGACCAAGGGGATCCCCTCCAAGTGATTCCCAATAAGGACATCCTTTGGTATATATGCAGCTGGAGCAATGGGTCCCCCACTGTGTACTATTTGGTTGGTGATTTAGTCCATGGGAGTTTCAATATTTTTAAATGAATCATTCATGAATGAATAGAAACTAGAAAAATTTAATAAATCAATAGCAGATAATGATGTAGAATTTGTAACAAGCCTTTTCCTATAAAAATATATTCTGAACCGGAAAGTTTTTCTGCTGTGCTCTTCCAAGGTTTAAAGAAAAAACTAATAAAATTTCTCTTCATGTCTTCTAAAACAAATAGATTATGGAACTCTAATTTAGCCTATACTTGAGTTCATCCTCAACCTGGAATTGAATCAACCAATTCCACAAAGAAAAACAAACAAACAATCAAAAACCAAACCCTCTAAAATCCTTTAGGTAAATATTTGTGTTGAACAGAGATACAAGTATTCTCACCCAAAATACCAAATTTAACTCAATTGCAATGTAATGGTGCCCACCATGATCAAGTTGAACTAAAACCAGAGACATAGGGATGGTTCAGCATATGAAAATGAATAAAAATGACATATAACAACAGAATCAAACACAAAAATGTAAGTTATTGAAATAATTCTGGAAAAGAATTTTGACAAAATCATTTTGTATGGTAAAAACATTGGATAATTAATAGAAGAAAGATATTTGACCTTAGTTTTGAAAATAATTTAATAGTTAATATTACACTGACTATGGAATGACTTAAAAAGTTTATGATCTTAAGACTTGGAATTAGGGAAGCATGCTAATTTCGCCCTTGTTGTTCAACACAATACAGGTATTTTAGCAGAGAAATCAGAAAAAAAAACAATAAATAAAGATCGTGGAATTAGAAAAGAAATTCTAATTTACACTATTTTTAGAAGACATGATTTTATATATAGACATTCACCAATGTATTACCAGAAGGCTATTAGATCTTTAAATTTTTAAAGCAAGTTTGTAGAGTAATTAACATCCAAAATTCAGTATTACTGGTTTATATTTATGGAGGACTTCCTGAAAGTGACTAAGAGAGTTATATTATTACAATAGGTCCAAATATATACCTATAAACAAAATTTCAAATAAGAAAATTATAAAATATTTATAAAAACTTTAGAAGGAACACAAAACGAATATCAATACACCATTTTGGTTATTTGTTGGAATATTCTCTATTGTTAAAATGCCAAACTGATTTATAGAACCAGGGGAATCCTTATGAAAATACCACTTTGATTATTATTTTCTTTATTTCTTGTTTCTTTTTTTAACTGAGAAAAATGTTTGGAAAAAATCAATTTCTTCTAACCAGTAATTTGAAGTTATTATTCAAAGTAGACTTTCATCTTAATACAATAGGTGTGAATTATATTTATAAGATTTGTGCTTGATTTCTTTATGCTCAGTGTGAACATGTTGGTATATCTTTGTTTGCATTTGTTTAGTTAGATTGCATTCTAAATCCAGAATTATTTTCGCTGCTGTGCAAAACTATTACATTTAAAATGAGTGAGTGGTTCTTTGGGTTTCTTTTTGGTTAATACATATTAGTCTAGAGTTCACATTTTTCCTAGTTACCAAATTCTTTGGAAAGTGATGGCAAGCAATATTCTTCATATTAGGCTTAGTATCCCCTCCTTTCACTTTTGATCAAATACAAGCCTTCAGTAGTAACAAATCTTATGATAATAACAACAGTGATGGAAATTATAGTAAGTT
Source organism: Apodemus agrarius (assembly GCA_964023405.1). Classification (NCBI taxonomy): domain Eukaryota; kingdom Metazoa; phylum Chordata; class Mammalia; order Rodentia; family Muridae; genus Apodemus; species Apodemus agrarius. Next base: position 73,019,580 of record OZ030010.1, on the reverse strand, counting down.
TTGATAATTTAAAGGTTTTCCAACCAGGTCTAGAGTATTATTAAGATTGTGGGTAAATGTAATTATTTAAAATTAGTAAGTGGATTCATGGATAGTCACAAAGCAGTTGGAGAGGGACTGAACAGCTGAGAATGTCTTGTAACTTAAGAAAGCATCTCATATTTCTCATCATTTATACTTTTGCTGATTGTAAGAGTGTTAAATACAGGGGGAAAGATACTTCCTGAGAAACATATGGCTTGATTACAGTAACAAGTTATTGGTTATCTTAGAAAAGTGCCATAAATGTTTATCCCTTCTACACCAAGAACGTTTTGTATGTATTGACAGTCATATGCTTACAAAACTATTAAAAGAAGGTAGTATTCCCTTTGTAATACTAGCTAATAGTTGTAGCTCTGGTAGAGTAATGGTAGTCTTGAGAGGTGAATTGCTTTAAAGAGTTGTTACTAAACTCAGAAAACTCTATAATATATTTATCAAACAACATAAAGCAGATATTTTGAAAATAGAATTAATATTAAAATCATTCTACATAGGAGAGTTATGTCTTTCTGTGTATGTCTAGCCACATACTAGAAATCTATCTTGAATAAGAGAAAAACCTAAAGCAAAATTCCTGATATTTTTCCTAGAAATAAACAAAAAAACCATTAATATTTGAATGGAACAATAAATATGGTAAATACTCAAAACAATTCAGAGAAAGAAAAACAAAGTTGGAAACAATCATCAGCCATTATTTCTGAATTAAGATTATATTATAAACCTATATTAATCCAAGCAGTATAATCCTGCAGGAAAGTAGAGACATAGATCAGTGGAACAGATTAGAGAATCTATCTAAATTCACACACACACACACACACACCCACACACACAACTAACTTTAGCAAAGACACAAAAATTTTAGAATAAGGAAAAGATACATTTTTATGTAAAGTGTGATGAGAAAACTATATATATACCTGCAAAAAATGATATTGCACTCATATCTTGCACTGTTTAAAAAATCTACTAAAATTCTTTAAAGAGAACAAAAGGCAAATCTGGATACCAACATTGGCAATAATTTTTTAGCACTTCATATGAGCCAGGCGGTGGTGGTGCACACCTGTAATCCCAGCACTTGGGAGGCAGAGGCAGGCAGATTTCTGAGTTCGAGGCCAGCCTGGTCTACAGAGTGAGTTTCAGGACAGCCAGGACTGCACAGTGAAATCCTGTCTCGACAAACAAACAACAAACAAACAAACACTTCATATGAAAATTTCACTTTACAAAAAGCAAACAAATAAATGTTACTGTATCAAACTAATTATATTCTGTAGAGACAAGAATTAAAAAATAAACAATATAGTGGGAAAATATTTACAAACTAAATATTTGATATGTGGTTATAGTATAAGATTCATAATAAACTTGGAAAAACTTAGTAGAAGAAAGAAAATCTGATTTTTAATATTGAAAAGAGAGAATTCAAGTAGGGCTCATGATTTCAGGGTAAGGTAGAATCCATGTCCACAGTGATGGTATGCATGGTAACAAACAGGCAGGCAGGTCCTGGAGGAGTATCTGAGAAAACAACCGAGGCATGGATAAAGCCAGATAGAATAGAGTGGGCTTTAAAAAAAGAACAACTAGATTTAAAACGTTTGAGATTTACAATATAATTACATTTTTCCTTCTATTTCCTTTCCTCAAGTCATCCCATGCTTTCCTTCAAATTCAGAGTCCCTTTTCTCACTAATTTATATGTGTGTGTGTGTGTGTGTGTAAATATATAAATATATACATATATACTTATATATGTATATTCCTAATTTTAATTTTTTATTTTACCCAGATTCTAGGAAAGATAATAGGTTAGCTAATATAATAGTATAGGAGTAGGAAAATATGTAAATGACTAAAGAGAGGAACTTACCTCCAACAAAGTCTATTTCCCGCTCTTTTCTGACTCAGCTCTTTATGCAGTGGTTAGTTTTGTTGGAATTCCTTCTTGAAACTCAAGATTACAACTAAATAGACACAACCCAGGCTTCTGTAAGGCACAATAGAAAAGGCTACTAAAAATAAGAAAAACTGAATAAAACAAATTGAGACAAAAAGGTCTGAAAAAATAGTACAGATTTTGTTTGTGTTGTACATCTATTGCTGGACATGGGGCTTACCATCAAGCATGTCTAATATAGCTGTAAAAACACTATTGCAGAAACCTATTTTTTTCTTTGCAAAGAGATATCAATTAGAGATAGCTTTTTGGTTAGGGATGGAAACTATGCCTACTTCCCCCTCTTAGTACTGGGTCTACATGTGGTTTGAATCTGTGCATACTGCCACAGTCTGTGAGTTCTCTTATTCAGGGGTTTTTGTGCATAAAGTGCAACTCCTTTAAAATGTTCCCAGTTACTACTGTATATATTACATCTGAAAGAGGGCTAATATCCAATGTATACAAAGAATTCAAGAAGTTAGACCCCAGAAAAGCAAATAACCCTATCAAAAATGGGGTACAGAGTTAAACAAAGACTTTTCACCTGAGGAACTTCAGATGGTTGAGAAGCACCTTAAGAAATGTTCAGCATCATTAGTCATTAGAGAAATGCAAATCAAAACAACCTGAGATTTCACCTCACACAAGTCAGAGTGGCTAAGATTAAAAACTCAGGAAACAGCAGGTGATGGTGAGGATGTGGAGAAAGAGGAACACTAAGCCACTGCTGGTGGGATTGCAAGCTGGTACAACCACTCTGGAAATCAGGCTGGCAGTTCCTCAGAAAACTGGACACAATACTTCCGGAGGACCCTGCCATACCACTCCTGGGCATATACCCAGAAGATTCCCCAGCATGCAATGATACATGTTCCACTATGTTCATAGCAGTCCTATTTATAATAGCCAGAAGCTAGAAAGAATGCAGATGTCCCTCAACAGAGGAATGGATGCAAAAATGTGATATATATACACAATGGAGTACTATTCAGCCATTAGAAACAATGAATTCATGAAATTCTTGGAGAGATACATGGAGCTGGAGAACATCATACTGACTGAGGTAACCGAGTTTCAAAAGAATACCCAAGGTATGCACTCACTGATAAGTGGATATTAGCCTAGAAGCTTGGAACACCAAAGACACAATCCACATACCAAATGATGTCCGAGAAGAAGGAAGGTGTGGACCCTAGTTCTGGAAAGGCTCAATACATCAGTGTAAGGGAATACCAAAACAGGGTAGTGGGAAGGGGTGGATGGAGGAACAGGGGGAGGGAAAAGGGCATGTGGGACCTTTGGGGGGTGGGGAACCAGGAAAAGGGAAATGAAATGTAAATAAAGAATATATCCAATAAAAAAGTAAATAAACTGTTAATGAATAGACTTTCTGGATTTAAAATCAAAATTATTTTTAATAAAAATATGTTGTGAGCAGGATTTATAACTTAACACTTATTACTTGTTCATAATATAATTATGATACAGTTAAGTTTTTATCCAATAAATATTCTATACTTATAATTTATATCCTACATATCTTCATATTTCAGAAAAGACAATAAAGATGTACAATAATACATATTACCATGATTGTTAAACCAGAAATTGAACTTTTTAGAAAAATAAAATTAAAAAGGAGGAGATAAGTTCAGCACTTGATCATGAGAAATAGTTTGGGATATTTTGTACCCCAAAGAAAAATAGGAACACTAAAGTTTATTTTAGTTATAACCCATTTGGAGAATTAAAAATATCATTTTCCATTTTAAAATAAAGGATTCTTACGTTGAATCATAGTATGTTCTAATTCAATTTATGTAGTCTACATTAATTGCTACTTAAGTTGTTCAATCTTTCAAGTAACTGTTTCTTGTATTGATACTTTGTTAGTAGGAAACGTTTTTATGCAAGATCTAAAGTAAACATATTTATGTGCATTAGTGGGTATAAAAAAATGTTGGGCTGCAAGTTTTTGTAGAGAAAAAATCCAAATGAGTTTATATATTGTGCTTGTGATAGGAAATGGTCCTCACAAGTATATATATTAGACATTTGGTCCCCTGCTTGGGGTATTAATTTGAGAATGTCTGGGAACTTTAGGAGGTGATGTCTTGCTGGACCGGTTAGCCACTGAGAAATTGTAGTTGAAGGTTAGTCCTACTCCATAATACCTTATGTTCTGCTCCATTCTGATTTCTATATGCAACGAAATGGAGAATCTTAGACACACCCTGCCATGATATTGTCCCTATCCAGCAGGGCCAAGGTCTAAAGATTAAGTTTCTGAAAGTATGAATTAAAGAAACTCTTTCTTGTTTAGGAAGATACATTATCACAACAATGAAAATCAACTCCAAGTGGATCAAGGACCTCCACATAAAACCAGACACACTGAAACTATTAGAAAAGAAACTTGGGAAGACCCTGGAGGACTTGGGCACAGGGGAAAAGTTCCTGAACAGAACACCAATAGCTTATGCTCTAAGATCAAGAATCGACAAATGGGACCTCATAAAATTACAAAGTTTCTGCAAAGCAAAGGACACTGTCAGAAGGACAAAACGGCAACCAACAAAGTGGGAAAAGATCTTCACCAACTCCACATCCGACAGAGGGCTAATATCCAATATATACAAAGAACTCAAGAAGTAAGAACGCAAAGAAACAAATAACCATATCAAAAAATGGGGCACAGAGCTAAACAAAGAATTTTCACCAGAAGAAATTCGGATGGCCGAGAAACACCTTAATACACCTAACACAATAATTGTGGGTGACTTCAACACTCCACTCTCCTCAATGGACCGATCAGGAAAGCAGAAACTAAACAGGGACACAGTGAAACTAATTGAAACTCTGGACCAATTGGATTTAACAGATATATATATAGGACATTTCATCCTAAAGCTAAAGAATATACCTTTTTCTCAGCTCCACATGGGACCTTCTCCAAAATAGACCATATAATTGGTCACAAGACAGATGTCAACAAATACAAGAAGATCGAGCTAATCCCATGCCTTCTATCAGATCACCATGGAGTAAGAGTGGTCTTCAATAACAACAAAAACAACAGAAAGCCCACATACACATGGAAACTGAACAATACTCTACTCAATGACACCTTGGTCAAGGAAGAAATAAAAAAAGAAATCAAAGACTTTTTAGAATTCAATGAAAATGAAGGTACAACCTACCCAAATCTATGGGACACAATGAAAGCAGTGCTAAGAGGAAAACTCATAGCTCTAAGTGCATCCAAAAAGAAACTGGAGAGAGCATATACTAGCAGCTTAATGGCACACCTTAAAGCCCTGGAAGAAAAACAAGTTAATTCACCCAGGAGGAATAGAAGACAAGAAATCATCAAACTCAGGGCTGAAATCAATCAAATAGAAACAAAGAGAACCATACAAAGAATCAACAAGACCAGGAGCTGGTTCTTTGAGAAAATCAACAAGATAGATAAACCCTTAGCCAGACTAACCAAAGGACACAGAGACAGTATACAAATTAACAAAATTAGAAATGAAAAGGGAGACATAACAACAGAAACTGAGGAAATTCAAAACATCATCAGATCCTACTACAAAGGTCTATACTCAAAACAACTGGAGAACCTGGAGGAAATGGACAATTTCCTAGACAGATATCAAATACCAAAATTAAATCAGCATCAAGTAGATCAGCTAAATAGTCCCATAACCCCTAAAGAAATAGAAGGGGTTATAGAAAGCCTCCCAACCAAAAAGAGTACGGGACCAGATGGTTTTAGTGCAGAATTCTACCAGACCTTCAAAGAAGACTTAACACCAATACTCTCCAAACTATTCCACAAAATAGAGACAGAAGGGACACTGCCCAACTCATTCTTCGAAGCCACAATTACGCTAATACCTAAACCACAAAAAGATCCAACAAAGAAAGAGAACTACAGGCCAATTTCTCTTATGAATATAGATGCAAAAATACTAAATAAAATTCTTGCTAACCGAATCCAAGAGCACATCAAAACGATCATCCACCATGATCAAGTAGGCTTCATCCCAGGGATGCAGGGATGGTTCAATATACGGAAATCTATCAATGTAATCCACTACATAAACAAACTGAAAGAAAAAAACCACATGGTCATCTCATTAGATGCTGAAAAATCATTCGTCAAAATTCAGCATCCTTTCATGCTAAAAGTCTTGGAAAGAGCAGGAATTCAAGGCCCATACCTAAACATAGTAAAAGCAATCTACAGCAAACCAGTAGCCAACATCAAAATAAATGGAGAGAAACTTGAAGCATTCCCACTAAAATCAGGGACTAGACAAGGCTGCCCTCTCTCTCCATATCTTTTCAATATAGTACTTGAAGTTCTAGCAAGAGCAATTAGACAACATAAGGAAGTCAAAGGGATACAAATTGGAAAGGAAGAAGTGAAACTATCATTATTTGCAGACGATATGATAGTTTACCTAAGCGACCCAAAAAACTCCACCAGAGAACTTCTACAGCTGATAAACAACTTCAGCAAAGTGGCAGGTTATAAAATTAACTCAAGCAAGTCAGTGGCCTTCTTGTACTCAAAGGACAAGCAGGCAGAGAAAGAAATTAGGGAAATAACACCCTTCACAATACCCACAAAAAACATAAAATATCTTGGCGTAACTCTAACCAAACAAGCGAAAGATCTGTACAACAGGAACTTCAAGTCCTTGAAGAAAGAAATCGAAGAAGACCTCAGAAGATGGAAAAATATTTCTTGCTCCTGGATTGGCAGGATCAATATAGTAAAAATGGCCATCTTGCCAAAAGCAATATACAGATTCAATGCGATCCCCATCAAAATCCCAACTCAATTCTTCATAGATCTAGAAAGAGCAATTCTCAAATTCATCTGGAGCAACAAAAAACCCAGGATAGCTAAAACTATTCTCAACAATAAAAGGACTTCTGGGGGAATCAATATCCCTGACCTCAAGCAGTACTACAGAGCAATTGTGTTAAAAACTGCATGGTATTGGTATAGCAACAGGCAAGCAGATCAATGGAACAGGATTGAAGACCCAGAGGTTAACCCACAGACTTATGGTCACTTGATCTTTGATAAAGGAGCCACAACCATCCGGTGGAATAAAGATAGCCTTTTTAACAAATGGTGCTGGTTCAACTGGAAGTCAACATGCAGAAGAATGCGAATTGATCCAATCTTATCTCTTTGCACTAAGATCAACTCCAAGTGGATCAAGGACCTCCACATAAAACCAGACACACTGAAACTATTAGAAAAGAAACTTGGGAAGACCCTGGAGGACTTGGGCACAGGGGAAAAGTTCCTGAACAGAACACCAATAGCTTATGCTCTAAGATCAAGAATCGACAAATGGGACCTCATAAAATTACAAAGTTTCTGCAAAGCAAAGGACACTGTCAGAAGGACAAAACGGCAACCAACAAAGTGGGAAAAGATCTTCACCAACTCCACATCCGACAGAGGGCTAATATCCAATATATACAAAGAACTCAAGAAGTTAGACCGCAAAGAAACAAATAACCCTATCAAAAAATGGAACACAGAGCTAAACAAAGAATTTTCACCAGATGAAATTCGGATGGCCGAGAAACACCTTAAAAGATGTTCAACATCATTAGTCATCAGGGAAATGCAAATCAAAACAACCCTGAGATTCCACCTCACACCAGTCAGAATGGCTAAGATTAAAAACTCAAGAGACAACAAGTGCTGGCAAGGATGTGGAGAAAGAGGAACACTCCTCCACTGTTGGTGGGATTGCAAAATGGTAAAACCGCTCTGGAAATCAGTTTGGCGGTTCCTCAGAAAATTGGCCATGTTACTTCCAGAGGACCCTGGCATACCACTCCTGGGCATATACCCAGAGGATTCCCCTGCATGCAATAAGGACACATGCTCCACTATGTTTATAGCAGCCTTGTTTATAATAGCCAGAAATTGGAAGCAGCCCAAATATCCCTCAAAGGAGGAATGGATACAGAAAATGTGGTATATTTATACAATGGAATACTACTCAGCAATTAAAAATAATGAATTCATGCAATTTGTAGGTAAATGGTTAGACCTGGAAAATATCATCCTGAGTGAATTAACCCAATCACAAAAGAATGCACATGAAATGCAATCACTGATAAGTGGATATTAATGAGCCCAGAAGCCCTAAATACTCAAGACACAAATAGCAAGTCAAATGATTCCCAAGAAGAAGAAAGGAGAGGACCCTGGGCCTGTAAAGATTGCATCCAGTTTAGTAAAGAAACCGAGGGGGGAGGGGGAATTATTGGGGAACAGATGGGGGGGGAGAGGAACTATGGGAACTATGGTGGGTGGGAACTGGGAAAGGGGAAAGCCTTTGGAATGTAAACATAGAATATAGAAAATAAAATAAAAAAAAAGAAAAAAACAAACAAACAAACAAAAAAAAGATGTTCAACATCATTAGTCATCAGGGAAATGCAAATCAAAACAACCCTGAGATTCCACCTCACACCAGTCATAATGGCTAAGATTAAAAACTCAAGAGACAACAAGTCCTGGCGAGGATGTGGAGATAGAGGAACACTCCTCCACTGTTGGTGGGATTGCAAAATGGTAAAACCGCTCTGGAAATCAGTTTGGTGGTTCCTCAGAAAATTGGGCATGTCACTTCCAGAGGACCCTGGCATATCACTCCTGGGCATATACCCAGAGGATTCCCCTGCATGCAATAAGGACACATGCTCCACTATGTTTATAGCAGCCTTGTTTATAATAGCCAGAAATTGGAAGGAGCCCAAATATCCCTCAAAGGAGGAATGGATACAGAAAATGTGGTATACTTATACAATGGAATACTACTCAGCAATTAAAAATAATGAATTCATGCAATTTGTAGGTAAATGGTTAGACCTGGAAAATATCATCCTGAGTGAATTAACCCAATCACAAAAGAATGCACAGGAAATGCAATCACTGATAAGTGGATATTAATGAGCCCAGACGCCCTAAATACTCAAGACACAAATAGCAAGTCAAATGATTCCCAAGAAGAAGAAAGGAGAGGACCCTAGGCCTGTAAAGATTGCATCCAGTTTAGTAAAGAAACCGAGGGGGGAGGGGGAATGATTGGGGAACTGTTTGGGGGGAGAGGAACTATGGGAACTATGGTGGGTGGGAACTGGGAAAGGGGAAAGCCTTTGGAATGTAAACATAGAATATAGAAAATAAAAATAAAAAAAAATATTAAAAAAAATAAAATAAAACAACTTGAGTTTCAAAATGAAAAAAAAATGCTGAGTGACACCGAATATTTGTATGTAGTCAATTTAGGCTGTAAAGCTGGCTTATTGTTTGGTTATCCCACCTAGATCTTTGCTGCCTCAACCTTTGTATTCATATCCTTACAAATGTGTTAAAGCATGTAGGTAGAGGGTTGAGTTAAGAAAAGTTGCTTTGCAAAGGTGTATATCACAAGATTTGAACTGATTAGTAGGAGAGAAGCCTCTTACTAGCAACTCCCAGGTCTAATGATTGGGGTAGAAGAAGAAAATGAAGACTAGTCTATGTAGAAATGGGTTGTTTTAGAGGTTACCTTGGAAAGGAGGATACATGAATCCAGATGGCTTTTATTCTTTTCAAAAGGCCTTTGTGAAGGAAGACCTCTCCCTGAACTTGTTTTTCACCCAACTTAGCTGTATATTCCTATGAAGAATAGCTAAAGTTTGGATAAAATGTAATAGCTAAATTTTGGATAAATCAAAAATTAGACTCCTCTCTTTTAGAGTCTAAGTGATTTTCAAAATTGATGTAACTATATTGGTTCAACATTTCTTTGGATTTATCACCAAGGAAGATATTATTTGCCTGTCACTATGAATAAACTCACCTTAGTAGATTCTGGTAGAAGGCTGTTCCCATAGGTTCACAAAAATATCTAAGGTTTCTTACAGGGATGGAATAACCACTCTATCTGATGGTATTTCTAGGTAAGTCATGGTAGAAATGTTAAGGAAGTCTCTGAGACTTTTGAGTTATTATTGAATAATCATGAACTCAAATTTTGCATTAATTTTCATATGTAGTTTACTTTTCTTATTATTGGATAATTTCAAATATTAAATATTTTAAGTATTTAATTTTTGTTTAAAATATGTTTATTAATTCTTATAATGTAATTTGAGCATATCCAACCCCCAAACTCCTCCTGTTCATCACACTTTGACATTTATTCCTTTTGTTTTCTTCTCATTTTTTTTAATCCATTCCAGCTAATCTTAGGATTGGGGTCAACTCTGGGGTGTGGGTAGCCTGCCAGGGGGAATCAAGTAATTAAAAACAAAACAAAACAAAGCATAAAACATGGTCTTTCCTTTTCCCAGCAGCTCTCAAATATCAATAACTCCTCAGTTAATGTTCAGGATTTTGTGTCCATCTTCTTTCCTCTATCCTGTGATCTTATCCATTTGAATCTTTGGCCTGTCCTGTACAGGCTGTCACAATTACCGTGAATTCAGCCAGGCAGTGGTGGCATATGCCTTTAATTCTAGCACTTAGTGGGCAGAGGCAGGCAGATTTTGAGTTCAAGGCCAGCCTTGTCTACAGAGTGAGTTCAAGAATAGCCAGGGCTATACAGAGAAACCCTGTCTCAAAATTAAATAAAAATTACAATTACTATGAATTCATGTATGTATGTACACTGTTGTGTCTGACAAACACTGTTTTCTTGAAGTTGTCTACCACCTCTTGCTCTTAAAAATCTTTCTACATTCTGTTCTGAAAAGATCCCCATCCTTGGTATGTGATATGAATGCCCTATTTAGAGCGGAACACTCTGCAGTCTTTTGATCTCTTCCTGTTGACCAGTTGGCAATCTCTGTGTTAATTGCCATCTAATACAAGGAGAGGCTTCTCTGATGAGGGCTGAGGGACATTCTATGGGTATAGAACTTGGTTATTAGAAGCCATTGCTGATAAGTCCTGTACTCAGTTAAAAAAAGCCAAGTGAAATTAACAGGGACTATTGAAATACATAATACTAAAAGGAAAACATATAAATTTTAAAAACTAACCAGAAACCTTTAATTTAATTCTAAGTTCTAACTAATTTGTTATTAATCTAATTAATAATATAACTAATGACATAGTTACTATGTTAGAAATAAAATATTAAGAGTTATGGGATAATAACTATTATTTTATTATATACTAATTATTATTTATGATTTATATTTTTATTAAATTGATATCCTGATCACATTGGATTTGAATCCAAACTACATATGATTTTATTCTTAAATTCACAGTTCTTTTAAAAAATAAATACAATAGCACCTATTTTAGAGAGTTTTCTCAAAGATTATAAAATGCCTAGAGCTATATCTGACATACAATATATGACAATTATTACTATTTCTAAGAGAGGAAAATATGATCTGCCTAATATAAGCAGATAAGACAAAAATATTTATTTCTCAGAAAAACATATAAATAACAATTAAGTGAAATTCTTGGTCTATCAGAATTTTCAATAAATGGTGCTGGTTCAACTGGCAGTCTACATATAGAAGAATGCAAATTGACTCATTCTTATCTTCCTGAACATAGTTCAAGTCCAAATGGATCAAGGACCTCTGTATAAAATCAGCTACACTGAATCTAATAGAAGAGAAAGTGGGGAAAAGTCTCAAACACATGGGCACAAAGGAAAATTTCCTGAACAGACCAATGGCTTATGCTCTAAGATCAACAGTCAACAAATGGGACCTCATAAAACTGCAAAGCTTCTGTAAGGTAAAGGACATTGTCAATAGGACAAAACTGCAACCAACAGATTGGGAAAAGATCTTAACCAATTTCACATCTGATAGAGGGCTAATATCTGATATATACACAAAGAACTCAAGAAGTTAGACTCCAGAGAACCAAACTGTATTAAAAATGGGGAACAGAGCTAAACATAGAATTCTCAACTGAGGAAACTTGAAGGGCTGAGAAGCACCTAGAGAAATGTTCAACATCCTTATTCATCAAGGAAATGTAAATCAAAACAACCCTGAGATTCTGCCTCACACCAGTCAGAATGGCTAAGATCAAAAACTCAGGTGACAGCAGATGCTGGCGAGGATGTGGAGAAAGAGGAACACTCCTCCATTGTTAGTGGGATTGCAAGCAGGTACAACCACTCTGGAAATCAGTCTGTGGGTTCCTCAGAAAATTGGGCATAGTACTACCTGAGGACCCAGTTATACTACTCCTCGGCATATACCCAGAAGATGTTCCAACATACAATAAGGACACATGCTCCACTATATTCATAGCAGCCTTATTTATAATAGCCAGAAGCTGCAAAGAACCCAGATGTCCCTGCACAGAGGAATGGATACACAAAATGTATCCATTTACAAAATGAAATACCTTTACACAATGAAATACTACTCAGCTATTAAAAACAATGACTTCATGAAATTCTCAGGCAAATGGATGGAACTTTAAAATATCATCCTGAGTGAGGTAACTCAGTTACAAAAGAACACACATGGTATGTACTCGCTGATAAGTGGATATTAGCCCAAAAGTTTGGAATACCCAAGATTCAATTCAGAGACCATATGAAACCTAAAAAGAAGGAAGACCAAAATGCGGATGCTTCAGTGCTTCTTAGAAGGGTGAACAAAATATTCACAGGAGGAAATATGGTGACAAAGTGTGGAGTAGAGACTGAAGGAAAGGATATCCAGAGACTGCCCCACCTAGGGATCCATCCTATTCACATTCACCAAACCTGGATTCTATTGTGAATGCTGGGAAGTGATGCTAATGAAAGTCTGATAAGGCCATCTCCTGAGACACTATGCCAGAGCCTGACAAATACAGAGGTGGTTGTTCACAACCAACCATTGGACTGAGCATGGAGTGTCCTAGATGGAGTAGTTGGAGAAGGGACTGAAGGAGCTGAGGGGGTTTGCAGTCCCATGGAAGGAGCAACAGTGTCAACAAGCCAGAACTCCCAGAGCTCCTGGGGACTAGATGACCAACCAAATACACATGGAGGGACCCATGGCACTGGCCACATATGTGGCAGATGATGACCTTGTTGGACATCTGTGGGAGGAGAGGCACTTTGGCCTGAGGGTGTCTGATGCCCCAGTGTAGGGGAATGCCAGGGCAAGGAGACTGAATGGGGTAGGTGGGTGGGGGAGCACCCTCATAGAGGCAAATGGAGGGGGGATGGGATAGTTTTCTAAGGAGAGACCAAAAAGGGAAAAAAACATTTGAAATATAAGTAAAGAAAATATCTAATAAAAGAGAAATTCTTTTATTAGAATAAATATGTTAGAGCATATGTGCAGAAAAAACATATTAAGAATTAATACTCAAATAAATGGCAAATTGAATTCTAGAAATTTCTAAAATCTCAAAATTATTTGAACTGTTTATAGTTCCAATACATACTTTGGAAGTCAGGCAAATGAATGCCTGTCTATCGAGTGTGGTACATTTTTGCTGTTGCTGTTTTGTTTTGTTTTTATAGGCAGGTGTGTATTGTGTGTGTGTGTGTGTGTGTGTGTGTGCGCGCGCGTGGGCGTGCGCACACATGCTTGTATTTTGTACAAGGGTATAGGTAGAAAGAAGGAAGAAATTATGGTACATTTTAAAAATGAATTCATCAGATTTGTAGTTATCCAGTAACTTTTGCTGTCCTTTCTAGAAATTTTCTTAGATAAACATGTGGAAAAAACTTGCTTTACCTCCAAAGACTTCTCCAATCTACCTTGGGCTGTCCCCACTGAATAACTTTAGCAGAAATGGTTACTGATAATTCCTATGCTTCCTACTTAAGGACTTAAAGTGGACGTCCTCCATATATAGAATATTTGTATTTATAGGGTGGTCAATGTATGACCTCACTCACAAATTTTTAACATTTAACAAAATAGTATCATAATAATGAAATAGCATATAATAATGAACATAGAGCCTGTATTCATATATATCTATTTGTACTGACACTTTGGAATTGTACAGGAAGCAAATAATTTCCAATTGGAATGCTGTCTGAAAGAATCTTCTCTGAATACTTGAGAAGTCATTCATGAACAGCAATGTGTCACTGTCAAATATATCTCTCCCTCTTCTCCTTACCCTCAAGGAGCAGCTGAGGTTCAAATTTCACACATTTGTTGGCCCACTGGAATTTGCTATTAAATGTACCAGCCCACAGTACATAGATTGCATATAGTCTGCTGAAGAACATTTCTATGAAACTGCCATTCACAGACAAAGCACTAAGCATTGCGGATCTCCTGGGGCATTTGTCCTTTTTCATTTCTTCCTTGTGATATTTAATTGTTTTAATCATTCATACCCAACTTCATTTCTAGACTGACTTGACTTCTACAAGAGATCTATTGATTTTATACTTTTATGGAGTTAAAGAACATAAGTAATTTGGCTTAAAATTAATAAATAGAAATGTAAATTTTGGCAAGGTTCTTGATCCTCTTACTCTTACAATCTTCCTGTCCCTTCTTTCTACCATGATCCCTAAGCTTTAAGTGGGGAGTTGTAGATGTGCTTTCTTGATTTTTCTATGAGGATTTGTAATGTGAATCAAGCTGTATTTGGAAAAATATTCCACAGGGTCCTAGTATAATTAATAAAGCTGTTTACCCGTTTCATACTCTGAGTCTTAAAACCCAGACTTGGGAGTCAATAAGTTTCTAATGCTTTATTTTAGTTTATAATTGTTTCATTGAAAGTGGAGTAGTCAATGTAATAAGGATATAAATAACAATTAAAGTTGGAAATTAAAATTTAAAAAGTAGCCTTTGTTAATCATTGGTGTTGGTGAGAAGGCAGATCAGTGAAAGGAATTCTCTAATTTTCAGAAGAGAGAATCAATCTAAAGTCACACAACTCAAATTCCACAAATGAAGTGTTAATTCTAGTTAAGGATAAAGACAAATAAGTGATCTTTCCTTCAGAATACTTCTAAATCATACCAAAAGGAAAGAACATACAGAAATTGTCCGTTTTATAGCCCTTATTTGGTTGCTAAAATTGATTTTTTATTGGAATTTTATGCAGGAAAGCTGGAGCTTGTATATTTGCTTGGTGATCTATCTGCCTGTTTTCAAGACCAGTCATGAAAATCAGGTGAGGATGAATGTCTAGAAAATGTTTCTTACAGTTCACCAACTTCTATTTTTAGTCTCCATGTAGAATCACCCATCCAACCTCAACAAAGAAAACCAGAATATCAGTCACTAACATTAAGATTAGTAAGGCAATGTGACAGTATTTAATCCTGCATATTCATACTAAAGCTCTGAGCCTCATTTCTGATTTCTAAATGAGTTTTCTATATTCCTAAAATTTGTTACCTGTAAAATGATCATAATTATTCAAAATCTGATTAAGATACAAAAAAGATTTTTTTCCCACTTTGTTGGTTGCTGTTTTGTCCTTCTGACAGTGTCCTTTGCCTTACAGAAACTTTGTAATTTTAAGAGGTCCCATTTGTCAATTCTTGATCTTAGAGCATAAGCTATTGGTGTTCTGTTCAGGAACTTTCCCCCTGTGCCCATGTCCTCCAGGGTGTTCCCAAGTTTTTTTTCTAATAGTATCAGTGTGTCTGGTTTTATGTGGAGGTCCTTGATCCACTTGGAGATGATCTTAGTACAAGGAGATAAGAATGGGTCGATTCGCATTCTTCTGCAACCCCACATCTGATAGAGGGCTAATATCCAATATATACAAAGAACTCAAAAAGTTAGACCCCAAAGAACCAAATAACCCTATCAAAAAATGGGGTACAGAGCTAAAGAAAGAATTTTCACCAGAAGAAATTTGAATGGCCGTGAAACACCTTAAGAGATGTTCAACATCATTAGTCATCAGGGAAATGCAAATCAAAACAACCCTGAGATTCCACCTCACACCAGTCAGAATGGCTAAGATTAAAAAATCAAGAGACAACAGGTGCTGGCAAGGATGTGGAGAAAGAGGAACACTTCTCCACTGTTGGTGGGATTGCAAGATGGTACAACCGC
This sequence comes from Apodemus agrarius, assembly GCA_964023405.1. NCBI lineage: Eukaryota > Metazoa > Chordata > Mammalia > Rodentia > Muridae > Apodemus > Apodemus agrarius. The sequence continues at coordinate 73,003,529 of OZ030010.1, read as the reverse complement.
TCTGGAAATCAATTTGGTGGTTCCTCAGAAAATTGGGCATGTCACTTCCAGAGGACCCTGGCATACCACTCCTGGGCATATACCCAGAGGATTCCCCTGCATACAATAAAGACACATGCTCCGCAATGTTCATAGCAGCCTTGTTTATAATAGCCAGAAGTTGGAAGGAGCCCATATATCCCTCAAAGGAAGAATGGATACAGAAAATGTGGTATATTTATACAATGGAATACTACTCAGCAATTAAAAATAATGAATTCATGCAATTTGTAGGTAAATTGTTAGATCTGGAAAATATCATCCTAAGAGAATTAACCCAATCACAAAAGAATACACAAGAAATGCAATCACTGATAAGTGGATATTAATGAGCCCAGAAGCCCTAAATTCTCAAGGCACAATTAACAAGTCAAATGATTCCCAAGAAGAAGAAAGGAGTGGACCTGAAAAGATTGGATCCAGTTTCATAGATCCAGAACAGAGAAATGGTGTGTGGGGGGGATTGGGGAATAGTTGGGGAGGAGAGGACTTATGGGACATATGGTGGAGGTGGGGGAGAACTGGGAAAGGGGAAAGCCTTTGGAATGTCAACTAAGAATATAGAAAATTTAAAAAAAGATACTAAATAGAATAAATGAAAAATTATTCACACAATACTGCTATATTTACTCAATAAACAATAATTAATTTTGGTATTATCACATATCCATAATACATAAACTTGCAGATAGAAGACCTGAAATTTAGACCCATTCATTGTCATAATTAATGATATATCTTGGGAAAATGTGTTAATATACTTGATAGATTACAATAGACTCTTCAAAGAGTAGTAGCAGTGTCTAGTAAAAATGAGGGTTAATAGGAATACCAGACCTTATCATATTATAAGCAATTAATACACATTATCATATTTACTGCCCTCAACAACTTAAAAGTACACGAGGATAAGGTAATATGTTGTATTTCTATAGATAAACCCCATCCAGTTTTGCTATTGTCCAGCTTAAGGTCTTCAGCTGAGATGCAAAGGACAGTGTGAATTTCCCGTTTTTTCTTTCCTTGAAGAAGGATTTGAGCTGCTACATATGAGCTGCACACTTGTTGGGTGATAATTTTGTGGGATCCTTAGGTCAGAGAAATTTGAGATAGAGATTGAATAACCATCTTGTAAGAGCTCAACTTTTATCAAGGCAAGGTTGATACTTCACATAGAGAGTCAGGTACTTGGAGGTAGTCTAATTATGTATTTCATAAGACATAAGGCTCCTTACCACTCTAACTTTGGCAGTGCTGTATACAAATGAGGATTCTCATTTTTGATGCATTATTTCCTTCAGATACCATTATGATTCTTCAAGAAACAGTGACATAGTTTATTTTTTAATTTTTGTTTACATTCCAAAGGCTTTCCCCTTTCCCAGTTCCCCCCTCACCATATGTCCCATAAGTCCTCTTCCCTCCGCCCATTCCCCAATCACCCCCCCCATTTCTATGTTTTGATACTCCCCTACAAAACTGGATCCAGTCTTTTCAGGACCAGGGTCCTCTCCTTCCTTCTTCTTGGGAATCTTTTGATTTGCTAATTGTGCCTTGAGTATTCAGAGCTTCTGGGCTCATTAGTATCCACTTATCAGTGATTGCATTTCATGTGTATTCTTTTGTGATTGGGTTAGCTCACTTAGGATGATATTTTCCAGATCCAACCATTTGCCTACAAATTGCATGAATTCATTACTTTTAAGTGCTGAGTAGTATTCCATTGTATAAATATACCACATTTTCTGTATCCATTCCTCCTTTGAGGGACATCTGGGTACCTTCCAACTTCAGGCTACTATAAATAAGGCTGCTATGAACATTGTGGAGCATATGTATTTATTGTATGCAGGGGAATCCTCTGGGTATATGCCCAGGAGTGGTATGACAGGGTCCTCTGGAAGTGTCATGCCCAATTTTCTGAGGAACTGCCAGACTGATTTCCAGAGCAGTTGTACCATCTTGCAATCCCACCAAAAGTGGTGGGATCTCCAGCACCTGTTGTCCCTTGAGTTTTTAATCTTAGCCATGCTGACTGGTGTGAGGTGGAATCTCAGGGTTGTTTTGATTTGCATTTCCCTGATGACTAATGATGTTGAACATCTCTTAAGGTGCTTCTTAGCTATCCAAATTTCTTCAGGTGAAAATTCTTTGTTTAGCTCTGTACCCCATTTTTATTAGGGTTATTTGGTTCTTTGGGGGTCTAACTTCTTGAGTTCTTTGTATATATTGGATATTATCCCTCTGTCAGATGTGGAGTTGGTGAAGATCTTTTCCCAATTTGTTGGTTGCTGTTTTGTCCTTCTGACAGTGTCCTTTGCCTTACAGAAACTTTGTAATTTTGAGGTTCCATTTGTCAATTCTTGATCTTAGAGCATAAGCTATTAGTGTTCTGTTCAGAAACTTCCCCCTGTGCCCATGTCCTCCAGGGTCTTCCCCAGTTTCTTTTCTATTAGTTTCAGTGTGTCTGGTTTTATGTGGAGGTCCTTCATCCACTTGGAGTTGATCTTAGTACAAGGAGATAAGAGTGGGTCAATTCACATTCTTCTGCATGTTGACCTCCAGTTGAACCAGCACCATTTGTTGAAAAGGCTATCTTTTTTCCACTGGATGGTTGTAGCTCCTTTATCAAAGATCAAGTGACCATAAGTCTGTGGGTTCATTTCTGGGTCTTCAAGTCTGTTCTATTTATCTACTTGCCTGTCGCTGTACCAATACCTTGCAGTTTTTAGCACAATTGCTCTGTAGTACTGCTTGAGGTCAGGGATATTGATTTGAATTACAATATAAATTTATTTTACATCTGGCAGTAAGAAAAATAAGACAACAAATGACAATTTGTCAACAAAAGAACTGTATTCTTACTAAAATTGCTAAATAACAAATAATCACTTGCCATTAGTAACTTAAATCAACATGCACTTATAATATTACAGTTCTGAAAATCAATAGGATAGATATGTTTATTAATCATTTACACAGCCTGAAATTGAGGTTTAAACCTGGCTGAAATCTACAATGGGAAATATGAAAAGAGTGTTCCCTTTAACCTTATTTTATGTTCCAAAAGAACTCATTTTCTTGCAGAGTTAGAAGTCAGGTATGTGTTTCCTTGCTATTTGTTAGTCAAGGGGTGTTTTTAGTTTTTAGAAGTCACCTCAGTCTTAACAGGTCACCCCTTCACCTTCCATACAAATAACACTATGAATCCTGATTTGCAGTCTCTGACAACTAGCCACAGAAATATAGGGTTTGTTTGAATATGTCAGGACCACCTTGATGTTCAAGTCCAGTGTGCTATATAACTTAATGCAATCAAAGAAGCAATATCATCCATTGCTGAAATATTATATAGGAACAAAGATCTTAGGGATGTCTTATCTTAGTTAAGGTCACATTGCTATGATGAAATACCATTACCAAAATCAAGATGTGGAGGTAAGTGTTTATTTGGCTTATAATTCCACATTTTAGTCCATCACTAATGGTAGTAAAAACAGGAGCTTGAACAGGGGCAGGACTTGGAGGCTGGAACTGATAAAGCATCCATTGAGGACTGCTGCTTATTGGCTTTCTCATCATTAGCCTCCATTTTTTAAGAACCCAGGGCCACCTGCCCAGGGATGATCCCAGCCACAATGTGCTGGGCCTTTTCTCATTAATCACTAATTAAGAAACTACCCTATAAGCTTACCTATAATCTAGTATAGTTGAAATACTATATTTTTATTATTTTATTGAAAATAGATTTTTCTCATACAATATACCTAGATTATAGCTTTCTCTCCCTTTAATAACTCCAGTTCCTTTATACTCACCCCACCTCTGAATCCACTCCATTTTTGTCTCTCATTAGGAAACAAACAAGCTTTTAAGAGATAACATCTACACATGACAAACATTACAAAATTAAATATAATTAAGATTAAAAAAAACCAATCATATTGAAGATGGACACAATCAACTCAACAAAAGGAAAAAAGTCCTAAGAGCAGGCAAGAGAGTCATGCGATCATTCATTCTCATAGTCAGAAGTCACATTAAAATGCTAAGCTAATATCTCTGCTATACATGTGAAGGACCTGTAGCAGATCCGTGTAGGCCCTATGCTTGCTGCTTCAGTGTCTGTGAGGTTATATGCACCTTGCTTAGTTGTTTCAAAGGGCCTTCTCCTGCTGTACTCTATCTCTTTTATCTCTTACAATCTTTCTGCCTCCTCTTATGTTGGCTTATTTGGGCTCAGAGGAGAGGGATTTGATAGAGACCTCCAATTTAATCTCTCTGCACAATATCTGGTTGTGGATCACTGCAACTGTTCCCATCTGCTGCCAGATGAAGCCTCTCTGATAATGACTAGAAAGGCAGTGATTTATGAGCAAAGTATCATTATGAATCATTTTACAGATTTCTCTTTCTATAGACCAGAAGTACTTGGTTTTATCCTGAGTCTCTGGGATATTTAGTCTTTGGCTGCTTACCCAAGCAATGGTGGGTACGAGTTCCTTTTCATGAAGTGGGCCTTACATAAAATCTGACATTGTGGGCTACTTTCACAAGTTCTGTGTCACCATTGCCCTAGTATATTTTTAGGCAGGACAAATTGGAGTCAAATGTGTAGCTGAGTTTGTGTCTTTGATTCTCTTTTACTTTGCAGTACCTTCCCACACCAAGGAGAATCTAATGTAGGTGTGAGTGCTCTGTGTAGGCACCAGCCCAACTTCTCCATGTTCATGAGTCATTTGGGTGTTATCCTCAGCAATATTTTCTGCTATCAGTTTACAGAGAATAAATGTTTGTCTTAGCATCAGTCAGAGTTGTTTGGAGGATTTCCATGGAACCATGCTGTCCAAAATTTTAATTGAATATATCCTAGTCCTGTCTTTGAAAGTCTTGCTTAACTAGAGGAGACAGCCAGTTGAGACTAGATTGCTAGAAGTTATTATTAGGATCATCTTCCTAATAATGTAAGGGATTTTCAACTGCACTATTTTCCACATTACTCACCAAATGACTTTCCAATTCCATCTGTCTCTTCCCTCTCTCTATTCATCCACCCTGTCTTCCCGCACTTGATTTCACAGTTGTTACCCTCTCCAAGTCTACCCATAAAATCTATTCTAATTCCCCATTCCAGAAAGTATCTGACGTTACTCCTAGATGCTCACCTCTTTATGTAGCCTCTCAGGTGTACAGATTGTAGTTTGATTATCATTTAGTTAAGTGCTAATATTCCCTATAAGGAAATGCATAACATATTTCTCTTTCTGGGTCTAAGTTACCTCATCCAGAATGAGTTTTTATACTACTATCCATTTTCCAGCAAATTTCATAATGCCATTTTTAAAAAACTGACTACTCCATTGTATTAGTGCAACACATTTTCTTTATCCATTCTTTGGTTGAGGGATATATTGGTTGTTTTAGTTTCTAACTATTGTGGATAAAGCTGTACTGAAAATGGTTGAGCAAGAAAAAGACCTTGCGGTAGGATGCAATTTGTTTTGGGTATATCATGCTCAAGAGTGGTAAAGCTGGGTCTTGAGGTAGATGATTCCCAACTTTCTTTTTTTTCTCTGTACATAGAAAGGGGCTTTATTAGAATGATTTACAGGCTGTAGACCTTTTTGCTTCAAATTAAGCAAAATTCTCTCAGAAAGATGCCCTTCATTTTTGAGTTTTAGTTCCAAATGTAATTAAGTTGACAACCAAGAATAGCCATCACATAGGTCTTTCAGGAAAAAAAAGTGAATTTAAACATTGGTTTCTTCTAGTTGTGCATATTAAAATGTATGTGAGGGGGCCTATGCTGGCTAGGTTTATGTCAGTTTGACATAACCTAGAGCCATTTGGGAAAAGGGATGCTCAATTGAGAAAATCCTCCCATCAGATTAGCCTGTGGACAAGCCTGTGGTATGTTTTATTATTATTTTTTTGTTATTAGATATTTGCTTTATCTATTATTTATCTAGATATTTATCTAGATATTTATTTATTTACATTTCAAATGATATCCCCTTTCCTTGTTACCCCTCTGAAAACCCCCTATCCTATCCCTCTTTACCCCTGCTGACCCCCTCTCCCCAATTTCCTGACTTGCATTCCCCTATTCGATTGGGGAATCGAAACTTCAGAGAACCAATGGCCTCTCCTCTCATTGATGTCTGAAAATGCCATCTTCTGCTACATATGTAGCTGGAGCCATGAGTCCCTCCACGTGTACTCTTTGGTTGGTGGTTTAGTCCCTGGGAGTTCCGAGGTTACTGGTTGGTACATATTATTGTTCCTTCTGCAGGGCTGCAAACCTCTTCAGCTCCTTGGGTCTTCTCTCTAGCTCCTCCATTGAGGACCCTAGGCTCAGTCTATTGGTTGATTCCCAACTTTCTGAAGAATCACCATATTGACATCCATAGTGGCTATACAAGTGTCTGTACTAGCACTGGAGTGTTTTCCCTTGCTCCATATACTTGCCAGCCTGAGGTGTCACTTGTGTTATGAATCTTATCCATTCTGGCAGTTGTTAGATGGAATCTCAGTGTCATTTTGATTTGCATCCCCCTGATGGTTAAGGAAAATTTCTTTGTTTCTCAGCTATTTGAGATTTGGCTATTCACAATTCTCTGTTTATTTCCATATCCCATTTTAGCTGGATTATTTTTATACCTAGTTTTTTAAAAATATTTAGATATTAGTCCCCTATTGAATGTGGAATTGGTGAAAATCTTTTCTCATTCTGTAAGCTGCCCCTTGGTCTAATAGATGGTGTCCTTTACCTTAAAGAAGCTTTCAGTTCATGAGGTCTCACTTATTAATTGTTGATTTTATGGGCTGTGCTATCAGTTTTTGGTTCAGAAAGTGGTTTCCCATGACAATGCATTCAAGGCAATTCCCCATTTATTTTATCAGGTTCACTGTATCTGGTTTTCTCTTGAGGTCTTTGATCCACAGGGACCTCAAGTGTTTTATGTTTTGTGAAGTATATTATGCTTTGTGAAGGATGATAAATGTGGATCTCCTTGGGTTGTTTTATATGCAGATATCCACTGTGAAAAGCACCATTTGTTCTTCCTGCCTGTCTCCTTATCCAATACCAAACAGTTTTTTCACTATTGCTCTGTAGTAGAGCTTGAGTACAGCGATGGTGATTCCCCCAGTAGATCTTTTGTTGTGGAGAATAGTTTTTGCTATCCTGGGTTTTTTATTATTCCAGATGAATTTGAAAATTGCTCTTTCTAGCTCTATGAAGAATTGATTTGGAATTTTGATGAGGATTGCATTGAATCTGTACATTGCCTTCAGCAAGATGGCCATTTTTATTATATTAATCCTGCCTATCCATGAGAATGGGAGATCTTTCCATCTTCTGAGATTTTAGATTTCTTTCTTCAGAGGCTTTAAATTCTTGGCATACAGAACTTTCACTTGCTTGGTTAGAGTCACACCAAGGTATGTAATATTATTAGTGAGTATTGTGAAGGGTGTCATTTCCCTATTTTCATTCTCAGCTTGTTTATTCTTTTAGTAGAGGAAGGCTACTGATTTGTTTGAGATAATTTTATATCCAGCCACTTTGCTGAAGTTGTTTATCAGCTTTAGATCTCTGGTGGAAGTTTTAGGGTCACTTAAGTATACAATAATATCATCTGCAAATAGAGATATCTGCTTTCCAATCTGTATACTTTTGACCTCCTTTTGTTGTCTGATTGCTCTGCTTAGGACTTCAAGTACAATATTGAATAGATAGGGAGTGAGCATCTTTGTCTGGTCCCTTATTTTAGTGGGATTGCTTCAAGTTTCTGTCCATTTAGTTTAATGTTGGCTACTGGTATGGAGACAGGCAGGAAGATCAATGGAATAGAATTAAAGACCCAGAAAAGAACCCACACACCTATGGTCACTTGATATTTGACAAAGAGCTAAAAACATCCATTGGAAAAAGACAGCTTTTTAAACAAATGGTGCTGGATCAACTGGAGGTTAGCATGTAGAAAATGCAAATTGACCCATTCTTATCTCTTTCTACAAAGGTCAAGACCAAGTGGATCAAGGACCTACACATAAAACTTGATACACTGAAACTTATAGAGGAGAAAGTGGGGAAGAACCTTGAACACATGGACAAAGGGGAAAATTTCCTGAGTAGAACACCAATGGCTTATGCTCTAAGAACAAGAATTGACAAATGGGACCCCATAAAACTGCAAAGCTTCTGTAAGGCAAAGCACACTGTCGATAGGACAAAATGGCAACCAACAAATTGGGGAAAGATCTTAACCAACCCTACATCCAATAGAGAGCTAATATCCAATGTATACAAAGAACTCAAGAAGTTAGACTCCAGAGAGTCAAATAACCCTACTAAAAATGGAGTACAGAGCTAAACAGGGAATTATTAACTGAGGAAACTCGAATGGCATTGAAGCACCTAAAGAAATATTCACCATCCTTACTTATCAGGGAAATGCAAATCAAAACAGCACTAAGATTCCACCTCATACCAATCAGAATGGCTAAGATGAAAAACTCAGGGGATAGCAGATGCTGGAGAGGATGTGGGGAAGGAGGAACATCTTTTGTGGGATTGCAAACTGATAAAACCACTCTGGAAATCAGTTTGGCAGCTCCTCAGAAAATCAGACATAATAGTACCTGAGAATCCAGCTATACCACTCCTGGGCATATATCCAGAAGATGCTCCGACATGTATTAAGGACACATGCTCCACTCTGTTCGTAGCAGCCCTATGCATAATAGCCAGAAGCTGGAAATTACCCAGATGTCCTTCAATGGAGGAATGGATATAGAAATTGTTGTATATATACACAATCGAGTACTATTCAGCTATTAAAAACAATGAATTTGAGCTCGCAGTCCCTTGGAGCAGCAGTAGCACTAAGCCTCAATATTGCTACCAGGACACAGCTAAAGAGGCCCAGGTAGACAGACTCCAGCTGGGGCTACCATCAGGTGGGTGGATCCACCAGGCTCTCTCCACCAGGCAGGCCCAGCGCCTAGGCTCTGCGGGACTTCTCCACGCCCTCTGGCCTTGCACAGAGGCAGCCGGTGGCAGCCAGCTCATGGTCACTTGGAGCAGCAGTAGCGGTGAGCCTCCATATTGATACCAGGACACAGCTAGAGAGGCCCAGGGAGACAGACTCCCACCAGGGCTACCATCATGTGGAGGGATCCGCCAGGCTCTCGCCACCAGACAGGCCCAGCGCCTAGGCTCTGCAGGACTTCTCCATGCCCTCCGGCCTTGCACCCAGGTAGCAGGTGGCAGCCAGCTCGTGGTCCCTTAGAGCAGCGGTCGCGCATAATCACCAATAGAGAAACAACAGGTGAGCACAGCCTTGCTGGAGGTTCAAACACCAGTCAGTGACAACAAGGCCAACTAAAACCAAAAATAACCAAATGGCAAAAGGAAAATGAAGGAACATTACTAACAGAAATCAAAGCAGCATGACAGCATCTGAACCCAGTTCGCCAACAACAGGAAGCCCTGGATACCCCAACACACCAGAAAAACAAGACTTGGATCTAAAATCACTGGTCAAGATGCTCGTAGCTGAACACATAGATAAATCTCTTAAAGAAATACAGGAGAAAATGGATCAAAAGTTAGAAGCCTTTACAAGGCAAATACAAAAATCACTTAAAGAAATTCAGGAAAATATGGATCAAAAAGCAGAAACCAAATAGGAGGAAAGACAAAATCACTTAAAGAAATACAGAAGAACGTGGGTCAACAAGTAGAAGCTATGAAAGAGGAAACACAAAAATCTCTTAAAGAAATACATGAAAACAGAGTCAAGCAGGCCAAAGATCTGAGAATATCCATCCAGGTTCTAAAAACAGAAGTATAAACAACTAAGAAATCGCAGAAGGAGACAACATTGGAGATAGAAAACCTTGGGAAGAAATCAGGGGCCATAGATGCAAATATCAACAATAGAATACAAGAGATAGAAGACAGAATCTCAGAAGCCGAAGATACCATAGGAACCATTGATTCAACAGTCAAAGAAAATACTAAATGCAAAAAGGTTGTAACCCAAAACATCCAGGAAATACAGGACACAATGAGAAGACCAAACCTAAGGATTATAGGTATAGACGAGAGTGAAGATTTACAAGTTAAAGGGCCAGCAAATATCTTCTACAAAATTATGGAAGAAAACTTCCCCAACCTAAAGAGAGAGATGCCCATGAATATACAAGAAGCCTATAGAACCCCAAACAGACTGGACCAGAACAGAAATACATCCCGTCACATAATAATCAAAACTCCAAATGTACTAAACAAAGAAAGAATACTAAAGGCAGCAAGAGAAAAAGGCCAAGTAACATATAAAGGAAGACCTATCAGAATAACACCAGACTTCTCACCTGAGACCATGAAAGCCAGAAGATCCTGGGGAGATATCATGCAAACTCTAAGAGAACACAAATTTCAGCCAAAACTACTTTATCCAGCAAAGCTCTCAATCGCCATAGATGGAGACATCAAAATATTCCATGACCAAACCAAATTTGCACGATATCTTTCTACAAATCCAGCCCTACAAAGGATAATAGGGGGAAAACACCAAGACAAGGACAGAAACTACACCCAGGAAGAAGCAAGATAGAAAACTCCTCTCATCAAACCCAAAAGAAGATAACCTCTCAAATATAAGGTAATAATTACTATTCCTTAATATCTCTTAACATCAATGGACTCAATTCCCCAATAAAAAGACATAGATTAACAGACTGGATATGGAAACAGGACACTACATTTTGCTGCATACAGGAAACACATCTCAGTGTTAAAGACAAACACTGCCTTAGAGTAAAAGGCTGGAGGACAATTTTACAAGCAAATGGTCTAAGGAAACAAGCTGGAGCAGCCATTATAATATCAGATAAAATTGACTTCCAAGCTAAAGTCATCAAAAGAGACTCAGAAGTTCACTTCTTGCAGGTCAAAGGGAAAATCCACCAAGAAGAACTCTTAATACTGAACATCTATGCTCCAAATGCAAGGGCACCCTCATTCATAAAAGAAACCTTATTAAAGCTTAAAGCACACATTGCACCTAACACAATAATTGTGGGTTACTTCAACACTCCACTCTCCTCAATGGACTGATCAGGAAAGCAGAAACTAAACAGGGATACAGTGAAACTAACTGAAACTTTGGACCAATTGGATTTAACAGATATATATAGAACATTTCATCCTAAAGCTAAAGAATATACCTTTTTCTCAGCACCGCATGGTACCTTCTCCAAAATTGATCATATAATTGGTCACAAGGCAGACATCAACAAATATAAAAAGATTGAACTAATCCCATGCCTCCTATCGGATCACCATGGAGTAAGAGTGTTCTTTAATAGCAACAAAAACAACAGAAAATCCACATACACATGGAAACTGAATAATACTCTACTCAATGACACCTTGGTCAAGGAAAAAATAAAAAAAATCAAAGACTTTTAAGAATTCAGTGAAAACGAAGGTACAACCTACTCAAATCTATGGGATACAATGAAAGACATGCTAAGAGGAAAACTCATAGCTCTAAGTGCATCCAAAAAGAAACTGGAGAGAGCATACACTAGCAGCTTAACAGCACACCTTAAAGCCCTGGAAGAAAAATAAGTTAATTCACCCAGGAGGAGTAGAAGACAGGAAATCATCAAGCTCAGGGTTGAAATCAATCAAGTAGAAACAAAGAGAACCATACAAAGAATCAACAAAACCAGGAGCTGGTTCTTTGAGAAAATCAAGAAGATAGATAAACCCTTAGCCAGGCTAACCAAAGGACACAGAGACAGTATCCAAATTAACAAAAGTAGAAATGAAAAGGGGGACATAACAACAGAAACTGAGGAAATTCAAAACATCATCAGATCCTACTACAAAGGTCTATACTCAACACAACTGGAGAATCTGGAGGAAATGGACAATTTCCTAGACAGATACCAAATACCAAAATTAAATCAGCATCAAGTAGATCAGCTAAACAATCACATAACCCCTAAAGAAATAGAAGGGGTTATAGAAAGCCTCCCAACCAAAAAAAGTACGGGACCAGATGGTTTTAATGCAGAATTCTACCAGACCTTCAAAGAAGATTTAACACCAATACTTTTCAAACTATTCCACAAAATAGAGACAGAAGGGACACTGTCCAACTGATTCTTCGAAGCCACAATTACGCTGATACCGAAACCACAAAAAGATCCAACAAAGAAAGAGAACTACAGGCCAATTTCTTTTATGAATATCGATGCAAAAATACTAAATAAAATTCTTTCCAACCAAATCCAAGAGCACATCGAAACGATCATTCACCATGATCAAGTAGGCTTCATCCCAGGGATGCAGGGATGGTTCAATATATGGAAATCCATCAATGTAATCCACCACATAAACAAACTAAAAGAAAAAAACCACATGGTCATCTCATTAGATGCTGAAAAAGCATTCGACAAAATTCAGCATCCTTTCATGCTAAAAGTCTTGGAAAGAGCAAGAATTCAAGGCCCATACCTAAACATAGTAAAAGCAATCTACAGCAAACCAGTAGCCAACATCAAAATAAATGGAGAGAAACTTGAAGCAATCCCACTAAAATCAGGGACTAGACAAGGCTGGCCTCTCTCTCCATATCTTTTCAATATAGTACTTGAAGTTCTAGCTAGAGCAATTAGACAACATAAGGAAGTCAAAGGGGTACAAATCTGAAAGGAAGAAGTCAAACTATCATTATTTGCAGACAATATGATAGTTTACTTAAGCGACCCAAAAAACTACACCAGAGAACTTCTACAGCTGATAAACAACTTCAGCAAAGTGGCTGGTTATAAAATTAACTCAAGCAAATGAGTAGCCTTCTTGTACTCAAAGGACAAGCAGGCTGAGAAAGAAGTTAGGGAAATAACACCCTTCACAATAGCCACAAACAACATAAAGTACCTTGGCATAACTCTAACCAAACAAGTGAAAGATCTGTATGACAGGAACTTCAAGTCCTTGAAGAAAGAAATCAAAGAAGACCTCAGAAGATGGAAAAATATTTCTTGCTCCTGGATTGGCAGGATCAATATAGTAAAAATGGCCATCTTGCCAAAAGCAATCTACAGATTCAATGCAGTCCCCATCAAAATTCCAACTCAATTCTTCATAGATCTAGAAAGAGCAATTCTCAAATTCATCTGGAGCAACAAAAAACCCAGGATAGCTAAAACTATTCTCAACAATAAAAGGACATCTGTGGGAATCAATATCCCTTACCTCATGCAGTACTACAGAGCAATTGTGTTAACAACTGCATGGTATTGGTACAGCAACAGGCAGGTAGATCAATGGAATAGGATTGAAGACCCAAAAATGAACACACAGACCTATGGTCACTTGATCTTTGATAAAGGAGCCACAACCATCCAGTGGAAAAAAGATAGCCTTTTCAACAAATGGTGCTGGTTCAACTGGAGGTCAACATGCAGAAGAATGCGAATTGACCCACTCTTATCTCCTTGTACTAAGATCAACTCCAAGTGGATCAAGGACCTCCACATAAAACCAGACACACCTAAACTATTAGAAAAGAAACTTGGGAAGACCCTGGAGAACATGGGCACAGGGGGAAAGTTCCTGAACAGAACACCAATAGTGTATGCTCTAAGATCAAGAATTGACAAATGGGACCTCATAATATTACAAAGTTTCTGTAAGGCAAAGGACACTGTCAGAAGGACAAAACGGCAACCAACAAAGTGGGAAATGATCTTCACCAACCCCACATCTGACAGAGGGCTACTATCCAATATATATAAAGAACTCAAGAAGTTAGACCCCAAAGAACCAAATAACCCTATCAAAAAATGGGGTACAGAGCTAAAAAAGAATTTTCACCAGAAGAAATTCGGATGGCCGAGAAACACCTTAAGAGATGTTCAACATCATTAGTCATCAGGGAAATGCAAATCAAAACAACCCTGAGATTCCACCTCACACCAGTCAGAATGGCTAAGATTAAAATCTCGAGAGACAACAAGTGCTGGCGAGCATGTGAGGAACACTCCTCCACTGTTGGTGGGATTGCAAAATGGTAAAACCGCTCTGGAAATCAGTGTGGCAGTTCCTCAGAAAATTGTGCATGACACTTCCAGAGGACCCTGCCATACCACTCCTGGGAATATACCCAGAGAATTCCCCTGTATACAATAAAGACACATCCTCCACTATGTTTATAGCAGCCTTGTTTATAATAGCCAGGAATTGGAAGGAGCCCAAATATCCCTCAAAGGAGGAATGGACTCAGAAAATGTGGTATATTTATACAATGGAATACTACTCAGCAATTAAAAATAATGAATTCATTCAATTTGTAGGTAAATGGTTAGATCTGGAAAATATCATCCTAAGTGAGTTAACCCAATCACAAAAGAATACACATGAAATTCAATCACTGATAAGTGCATATTAATGAGCCCAGAAGCCCTAAATACTCAAGGCACAATTAGCAAGTCCAATGATTCCCAAGAAGAAGAAAGGAGAGGACCCTGGGTCTGTAAAGATTGGATCCAGTTTTGTAGACCCAGAACAGAGAAATCGTGGGGGTGTGGGATGATTGGGGAAGAGTTGGGGGGAGAGGAATTATGGGACATAAGGTGAGGGGTGGGAACTGGGAAAGGGGAAAGCCTTTGGAATGTAAACATAGAATATAGAAAATAAAAATTAAAAAAAAAGTAATAGAATTCTAGTATATTATTCTTTAAATGTACTACTTGGATTTATGTTTACATTTAAATTATATTAAACTCATGATTTCAACCTCAAAAAAAAAAAAACAATGAATTCATGAAATTCTTAGGTAAATGGATGGAACTAGGAAGTGTCATCCTGAGTGAGGTAACCTGATCACTAAAGCACACACATGGTATGCACTCACTGATAAGTGGATGTTAGTCCAAAAGCTCAAAATAAACAAGTTACAATTCACAGACCATAGGAAGCTCAAGAAGGAGGACTGAAGTGGGGATGCTTTGCTTCCTCTGAGAAAGTGAAATACTCACAAGAGCAATAATGGAGACAAATTATGGAGCAGAGACTGAAGGAAAGGCCACCCAGAGACTGCCCTATCTCGGGATTCCTCCTAAAAACAGTCACCAAACCCCAATACTCTTATGGATGACCAGAAGTGCATACTGAAAGAGCCTGTTATGGTTGTCTCTGGAGGGGTTCTGCCAGAGCCTTACACATACAGGGGCAGATGCTAGCAGCCAATCATTGGACTTATCGTGGGGTCCCCAGTGGAGGAGTTGGAGGGCAGACTTGAGGAGCTGAAGGGGTTTACAGCCCCATGGGAAGAACAACGAGGTCAACCTTCCAGATGTCCCAGGACTCCCAGGGACTAAACCATCAGTCAAGGGGTATGCATGGTTCCAGCCAAAAAATGTGACAGAGGAATGCCTTCCAAATACAGAGGCAGATGCTAGCAGCCAACCACTGGACTGAGCTTGGGGTCCCCAGTGGTGGAGTTGGAGGGTAGACTGGAGGCGCTGAAAGGGTTTATAGCACCATGGGAAGAACAATGATGTGGGCCACTTAGATGACCCAGGACTCCCAGGATCTAAACCATTAACCACGGGGCACACATGGTTCCAGCCAAAAATGTGGCAGAGGAAGGCCTTGTCAGGCATCAGTGGGAGGCGAAGTCCTTGGTCCTGTGAAGGCTCAGTAGATGCCTGCAACAAAGAGAAATCAAGAGGGGAAGAAGTGGAAGTGGGTCAGATAGAGGGGTATATACTTGTAGGCTGGGGGTGGGAGGAGGGCTTGGGAGTTTTCGAGGAGGGTGGAAACTGGGAAAGGTTTTTGCATTTGAAATGTAAATGAAAATTATATTGAATAAAAAATGAAAAGCAGTTTCATTTTTCTTCATTTGTTTGAAGATGCTGTCTTTTTAAAAATTGTGTATTTCTGTCTTCTTTATCAAATTCAGGTGTGGTTATATGTTTGGTTATATGTCTAGGCTTTCAGTTCAATTCCATTGATCAACCTATCAGTTTTTATGTCAGTTCCATGTGGTTTTATGCATTGTAATACAAAATGAAACCAGGGATAGTTATTCCTTCAATATTTCTTTTTTTTGTTTAGCATTGCTTTTAGCTATCCTGGCTTTTTCTTTTTATATATGAGTTGAAAATTGTCCTTTTAAGATCTGTAAAGGATTGTGATGAAATTTTAATGAGGCTTGCACTGAATCTGTAGATTGTTTTTAGTAGGATGGCCATTTTTACTGGTCTGAGATTATTTATTTTTTGTGTTTTCTTGGCTGCAGTTAAACAGAAGGGTTTTCCTTCTAGTACTGCCTTAAAAGCCGGATTTGCAGATAGATATCACTTAAATTTAGTTTATGATGGTCTTATTTTTTCCATCTATTGTGATTGAAACTTTTGCTGAATATAATAGTCCAGACTGCCACCTGTGATCACATAGAGACTGCGACACATCTGTCCAGGTCTTTTGGTGTTTAGAGACTCTATTGAGAATTAAGATATAATTCTAATAGGTCTGACTTTAAATATTACTTGGTCTTTTGTAGCTTTTAATAGGCTTTTTATGCTGTATGTTTAGTCTTTTGGTTATTATGTAGCAGGTGGACTTTCTTTTTTTTTTTTTTTTTTTTTGTCTAGACTATTTGGTGATCTGTTTGGTTCTTGTACTTTTACGGGCATCTCCTTCAGGTTAAGGACATGTTTTTTTTCTGTGAGCTTGTTGAAAATATTTTCTGTGTCTTTGAATTGAGTTTCTCCTCCTCCTTTTATAACTTATTTTTAAATTTGGGTTTTTCATAGTGTCTCAGATTTTGTGTCAGATGTTTTTAGATTTAGCATCTTCTTTGATGGATTTATCCATATATTCCCTGGTATCTTCAATGCCTGAGATTCTCTCTTCCATCTCTTGTATTTTGTTGGTGAAGCTTAACTTTGTAGTTTTTGTTTGAATTCCTAAATTTTTCATTTCCAGATCTCCCTCATTTTGAGTTTTCTTTATTGGTTCTATTTCCAATTTCAAGTCTTAAAATTTTTTATTTTTGTCATTACACTGTTTTTTCCTGGATTCCTTAAGGGATATATTCATTTCCTCTTGAAAGAACTATATCATATTCATAAAGGTTTGTTAAAGACCTTTTTCTTGTTTTTCAGCTATGTTAAAATATTCAGGCCTGCAGTGGTAGGATAGCTGGGCCCTTGTGAAGATACATTGCCCTGGCTGTTGTTATGTTTTTACACTGGCATCTCAGCTTCGGATTAATAATGATGTAAGTGTAGATGCTTATTTTTTTATTTAATTTTGTTGGATGAATATCTTATTGTTTTATGTTTTCTCTCTGGATTTTTATAGAGGTTGATGGCTGCGTGTTGCCTATTTTCCTGGCTATTCAGCTAGTGTGTTAATAGAGAATGCCTGCTGGATTGGGAGAGCTGGGTAGTTGGGATGAAATTGGAGAAGGAAAATTGAAGGAGATGATATTTGTAATCTGTTAAGGGTGGGGTCAAGGAGGAAATGGGGGCCACAGAAGATCTTCTGGAACAGAGCTGGGATGAGACTTGGTGGGGGCTGAATCTTAGGAGCAGTAGGAGAGCTATAGTTCTTCCTACTAGCTGCTCTGGGAAGAACAGTTCTTAGCATAGTGTGTCTGCTGAATTTGTGGTCTGGAATACAAGAGCAAATCTGGGGAGGGAGATTAGGAGGGGATAGTCTGAGAGATTCATAGGAGATATGAACAGAAGTTAGGGAAGGCTGCAGCTGATATTCTGTTGCATTCATTAGAGATGACACTGCAGAATTGGGTCTATGAAAACAGAAAGATAGGAGAAGGCCCGTGTCAACCTATCTGGTTTTATGGCAGGTTTGGAAACATTCCTAATTGAACTTCCCTTCTCTCAGATGATTTTAGATTGTGTCAAGTTGACATAAAACTACCCAGTACAGAGACCGTGTCTCAAAATTAAGATGGAGAATGATAGAGGAAGATACTTAACACTGACCTCAAGCTTGCACACGTACCCATATGTATATTCACATGTATACACCACATGTGTACTCATACACCTGAATAAAAGGTTCCATTCTATTTACATTTCCTTTATAGTTAATCCTTCTAAAAATTTAACAAAAATCTACATCTTATCTGTTGTTTGGTGAAATAATTGAGAAATGTTTGTTTGTTTTTTGAAAATTGCTTGTGTTCAATCTATTTCATATTAAGAAGTAAAGAAACTTGATTTTGATGGATTGTAGATTGTTTCTGATGTTTTAAAGGTAATTAGATGAGAAAATTGATGTAATTTTTAGTACATCTCTACATTAACCTTAATGTAATTTGGTGAGTTGTGTGTTCACATAGCTTATTACTTAATTTAACCATTATTACTATATTTTATCTGACACATAATGTATAAAGTATAAAAAGCAAAGTTCACCTTTGTTTCTGAGAGGTTGTTCCCCCCACCAACCCACCCACTCCCACTTTATACCACTAGCACCCCCCTTCCCTGGGACAGCAAATTTCTACAGGAATCAGCACATGCTTTCCCACAAATGCCAAACAAGGCAGTTCTCTGCTACATATGTAGTAGGGAGAAGGAAGTGTTGACCACCCCTTGTTTTGCTCTCTGGGACCTCTGAGAGGACTGGGTTAGTTGATACTGTTGTTCTTCCTATGGGGTTGTAATACCCTTCAGGTCCTTCAGTCTTTCCCCTAACTCTTCCATAGGGGTCTCAGTCCAATGGTTGGCTGTGAATATCTGCATCGTTCAGTATCTGCTCCATTTTTATCCATGCATTTTCGTTGACAGGAACAATTCTGAGTCAAAAATTTTGAAGATGGGCTTGTGGCCCCATGTCTCAAATGGGGGGCCATGTCTATCTACTGGAAGTGGTCTCTTCAAGTTCCATGTCCCCACTGTTGGGGCATTTTGGCTAAGGTCATCTCCATTTAGTTCTGGGATCCTCTCACATCTCTAATATCTGGGACTGGCTAGAGATTCCCTGTGACCACCCCTACACTGCTGCATATTTCCATTCATTCTCCTGGGCTCTCTGGGCTTATCTCCTGCCTCCTCCATACTGGATCCTGCTCCCCTTCCACTCCTTCTCTCCTCTCCCAACCAGGTCCCTTGTTCCCTGAGACTGCCATGATTATTTTGCTTCCCCTTCTAAGTGGGGATTGAAGTATCAACACTTGGACCTTCTTTATTTTATTTATTTTAAATTTTATTATTGTGTACATGTCATAGCAGCATTTGGAAGTCAGAAGACCTCCAAAATTGTAGAACCAGCTTCTCATTCCCCCTTTACATGGGTTCCGAGGGCAGAATTGAGGTCACTGGTTTTGTTTGGCAAGTTCCTTTATCCTTGATGCCATTTTGCCAGCCCAGAGCTCCAATGAAATAAGGCATACTTATGTCTCTTCATATCATCAACTCTAAGACCACCCCAAAATAATTTCATCTCAACTTGTCAAATGTTGAATCAAGAGATATGACTCATGTGAACCAATAGGGTATACTGTTTTTGGTTGTCTTGAGAGTATATATATACTGTATCCCTATGCAACTTCCTGCCAGCCCTGAGAAACCAAGCCACTCACTTTCATTACATACAGAAAATCTTCTTTTACATTTTTATTCGATATAATCTTTATTTACATTTCAAATTATTTCCCCTTTTCTGGTCTTCCCTCCCCGAAAGTCCCACAAGCCCTTTTCCCTCCCACTGTTCCCCAATCCACCCCTTCCCACTTCCCTGTCCTGGTATTCCTCTACACTACTGCACTGAGCCTTTCCAGGACCAGGGGTCACTCCTTCCTTCTTCTTGGGCATTATTTGATATGTGAATTGTGTCTCGGGTATTCCAAGCTTCTAGGATAATATCTGTTTATCGGTGAGTGCATACCATGAGTATTCTTTTGAGACTGGGTTACCTCACTTAGGATGACATTCTCCAGTTTCATCTATTTGTCTAAGAATTTCAGGAATTCCTTGTTTTTAATTGCTGAGTAGTATTCCATTGTGCAAATATACCACTTTTCTTTATCCATTCCTCCATTGAGGGACATCTGTGTTCTTTCCAGCTTCTGGCTATTATAAATAAAGTTGCTATGAACATAGTGGAGCATGTGTCCTTATTGCCTGCCAGGGAATCCTCTGGGTATAAGCCCAGGAGTGGTATAGCAGGGTCCTCAGGAAGTGTTGTGCCCAGTTTTCCGAGGAACTGCCAGAATGATTTCCAGAGTGGTTATACCATCTTGCAATCCCACCCAGCAGTGGAGGAGTGTTCCTCTTTCTCCACATCCTTGCCAACACCTGCTATCTCCTGAGTTTTTAATCTTAGCCATTCTGACTGGTGTGAGGTAAAATCTCAGGTTTGTTTTGATTTCCATTTCCCTGATGACTAATGATTTTGAACATTTCTTATGGTTCTTCTCAGCCATTTGAACTTCTTCAGATGCAAACTCTTTATTTAGCTCTGTACCCATTTTTATTAGGGTTATTTGGCTCTCTGGGGTCTAACATCTTGAGTTCTTTGTATATATTGGATATTAGACCTCTGTCACATGTAGGGTTGGTGAAGATCTTTTCCCAATTTTTTGGTTGCCATTTTGTCCTTTTAACAGTGTCCTTTACCTTACACAAACTTTGTAATTTTATGAGGTTCTATTCATCAATTCTTGATCTTAGAGCATAAGCTATTGGTGTTCTGTTCATGAACTTTCCCTCTGTGCCCATGTTCTCAAGGGTCTTCCCCAGTTTTTTTTTCTATTTGTGGTTTTATGTGGAGGTCCTTGGTCTACATCTTATATCTGTTGAGATCTCTTTTGTGGCCAATTATATGGTCAGTTTTGGAGAAGGCATCATGTGGTGCTGAGAAGAAGGTATATTCTTTTGATTTAGGATGAAATGTTCAATAGATAGCTATTAAATCCATTTGGTCCAAAACTTGTTAGTTTCACTGTGTCTCTGTTTAATTTTTGTTTTCCTGATCTGTCCATTGAAGAGAGTGGGGTATTGAAGTCACCCACAATAATTGTGTGGGGTGCAATGTGTGCTTTAAGCTTTAGTAAGTTTCCTTTATGAATGTGATTGCCCATGTATTTGGGGGCATAGATGTTCAAAATTGAAAGTTGTTCTTCGTAGATTTTTCCTTTGATGAGTATAAAGTGTCCTTCTATGTCTTTTTTGATGACTTTTGGTTGAAAGTCTATTTTATTGGATATTAGAATGGCTACTCCAGCTTGTTTCCTGGTGCAATTTGCTTAGAAAACTGTTTTCCAGCCTTTTACTCTGGGTAGTGTTTGTCTTTGTCACTGAGATACATATCCTGTATGCAGCAAAATTTTGGGTTTTGTTTAAGAATCCAATCTGTTAGTCTTTGTCTTTTTATTGGAGAATTGAGCCCATTGATTTTAAGAGATATTAAGGAATAGTGATTGTTGTTTCTTATTATTTTTGATGTAATTTTTATGTTTGTTTGGTTATCTTCTTTTGGGTTTGTTGAAAGAAGATTATTTTCCTGCTTTTCCTTGTGTGTAGTTTCCTTCCTTTTATTGTTTTCCATTCATTATCCTTTGAAGGGCTGGATTTGTTGAAAGATACTGTGTAAATTTGTTTTTGTCATGAAATACCTTGTTTTCTCCATCTATGGTAATTGAGAGATTTGCTGGATATAGCAGTCTAGGTTAGCATTTGTGTTCCCTTAGGGTCTGCGTGACATCTGTCCAGGCTCTTCTGACTTTCATATTCTCTGGTGAGAAGTCCGGTGTAATCCTGATAGGTCTACCTTTATATGTTACTTGACCTTTTTCCCTTACTGCTTTTAATATTCTTTTTTTTGTTTAGTACATTTGGTGTTTTAATTATTATGTGATGGAAGGAATTTTGTTTCTGGTCAAATCTATTTGTAGTTCTGCAATTTTCTTATAAGTTCATGGGCATCTCTTTCTTTAGGTTAGGGAAGTTTTCCTCTATATTTTTGTTGAAGACATTTACTGGCCCTTTAAGTTGGAAATCTTCACTCTCTTCTATATCTATAATCCTTAGGTTTGGTCTTCTCATTTTTCCTGGATTTCCTGGATGTATTGGGTTATGAGCTTTTTACATTTTTCATTTTCTTTGACTGTTTTATCAATGCTTTCTATGGTATCTTCTGCATCTGAGATTCTCTCTTCTATCTCTTGTATTCTGTTGTTGATCCCTGGATCCATGACTCCTGACTTCTTTCCTAGGTTGTCTATTTCCTGAGTTGTTTCCCTTTGTGATTTCATTATTATTCCTACCTTCTTTAGACCCTGGATGGCTTTATTCAATTCCTTCACCTGTTTTGTTGTGTTTTCCCTTAATTCTTCAATGGCTTCTCCCTGTTTACTTGTGTTCTCCTGTATTTCTTTAAGGGAGTTATTTATGTCCTTCTTGAAGCCCTCCATGAAGCCCTCCATCAGCATCATGACCTGTGATTTTAAATCCAAATCTTGCTTTTCTTGTGTGTTGGGGTATCTGGAACTTGCTGTTGTGGGAGAATTGGATTCAGATGGTGTCATATTGCCTTTTTTTACTGTTAGTAACATTCCTACATTTGCCTTTTGCCATCTGGTTATCTCTGGTGTTAGTTGGTGCTGCTGTCACTGGCTAGTGTTTGCTGCTCTTGTGTGCCTGCAGGCCTATCTCAGCAACCCTGGGTGAGCTGCACAAATTGCTGAGGTGCTGCTGAGTTCCTGGGTGCAGGTGGAGTCCTGGTGGAGTGTATCTCAAGGGATCCTCTACTCTGGTGATCCCTGCCTACCAATCTGTTACGTAGTCACAGGAGCAAAGATGGCGGCCCAGACCCACTCTCTTGTAGCTGTATTTGGGTATGTAGTTCTGTGGCCCTGATCATCTCTGGATGCAGACTGTGTGGCTGTCTCCTCCGAGCTGCTGAGTGTATAGCTGGCTTCCTGAGACACTTGGAGATGGCATGCTGTGGTGGGGGATGATCCGGATTCAGAGGAGGAAACCGGAAGGCTCCTGCCAGAGGCCTCCTGACAGGATCCTCTGATCTGCAGGGCTGGTCTCAATTGTGCAGACTGTCTCCTCTGTGCTTGCTGTTGGGTGGATAGCTGGCTTCCTGTGCTGCTTGGAGATGGGGCTCTGTGACTGGGAATGTTTCTGATCTGGAGGTGGAAACCCAAAAGCTCTTGCCAGAGGCCTTCGGACAGAATCCTCTGATATGCAGGGCTGGTCTCACCTGTGCAGGCTGCCTCCTCCACTGGGCAGCTGGGATATATCTTTCTTTCTGTGCCACTTTGGACCTTCTTTCATGATAAGCTTCATATGGTCTGTGAGTTGTATCATGGGTAGTCTAAACTTTTTGGCTAATATCTGCTTATCAATGAGTATGTACCATGCATATCCTTTTGGGTTTGAGTTACCTCACTCAGGATATTTTCTAGTTCCATCCATTTGTCTGCAAAATTTGTGATGTCTTCATTTTTAATAGTTGAATAGTATTCCACTGCGTAAATGAACCACATTTCTGTATCCATTCTTCCATTGAGGGACATCTGGGTTGTCTCTAGCTTCTGGCTATTAAGAATAAGGCTGCTATAAAGATAGTATTGTTTCTTTAAAGCAAAATATTTTAAAATCTTTCTTCATGGTTTTGTTTGTTTGTTTATTATCATTCTATTTGCTTATATCTCAAATGATATTCCACTTCCCAGTTACCCCTCCTCCTACTCCCCATCCCACATCTGCCCCCCTTCCCCTTTGCCTATATGAGGGTGCTCTCTTACCCACCCACAATCTCCCACCCCACCACTCCCGAATCCCCCGGTATTGGGGCATCAAACCACCCTGGGACCAAGGGCCTCCCCTACCATTGCTGTAAGGCAAGGCCATTCTCTGCTATGTATGTATCTGAAGCCATGGATCCCTTCTGGTACACTCCTTGGTTGGTGGTCTAGATTCTGGGAGAACTGGGTGGTCAGGACAACCTGTGTTGTTCTTCCACTGGGGTTAAAATACCCCTCTGCTCTTTCAGTCCTTCTGCCAGCTCACATACCAGGTTCCATGAGCTCTGTCTGATGGTTGGCTCCAAGCATCCATATCTGCATTGGTCAGTTGCTGGCTGGACCCCTCCCAAGGAACCGCCACACCAGGTTCCTGTCCACAAGCACCTCTTGATCACAGCAACAGTCTTGGGCTTGGTGTTTGGAGACATGATGTACCCCAGGTTGTGCCTTTCCCAGTTGGCCCTTCCTTCAGTCCCTGTTCCATTTTTTTGTCCCTGTTCTTCCTTTGGACAGGAACATATCTAGGTTAAAAACTTTGAGATGGGTGAGAGGTCTCATTCTCTTAACAAGGGTCTGTGCCTATCTACTAGAGGTAGTCTCAACAGGTTCTATCTCCCCATTCTCAGGGAATTTTGGCTAAAGTCATCCCTGTGGTCCTGGGAATCTAATGTTTTCCTGGTGTCTGGGACACTCCAGTGGCTATCCCCTGTTCCTCATCCTCCCTGGTACATATTTTTTGTTTGATTGCCTGACCCTCTGTACCTCTCTCACCTCTCCTCCAGTTCTTGATACTGCTCCTTTACTGCCTCCTCTTCTCTCCCTCCCCAGTGTCCCTCTCCCTCCACCTCCCATGATCATCCTGTTTCCCCCTTAGTGCAGGACTGAAACATCTACACCCTGGTCTTTCTTCCTGCAGTTCTCTTTCTTTGCTATATCCTTTTGCGATTTAGGTATCAGTGTAACTGTGGTTTCATAAAAAGAATTGGGTAGTATTCCTTCTGTTTCTATTTTATGGAATAGTATGACAAGTATTGTAATTAGGTCTTCTTTGAATGTCTGCTAGAGTTCTGCACTAAACCCATCTGGCCTTGGGCTTTTTTTGGCTTCGAGATTTCTAATGACTGTTTCTATTTCCTTGGGGGTTATGGGGCTGTCTATATGGTTTATTTGATCCTTATTTAACTTTAGTACCTGTATCTATCTAGAAAATCATCCATTTCATCCAGGCTTTCTAGTTTTATTGAGTATAGGCTTTTGTAGCAGGATATGGCTATTTTTTTGGATTTCCTCAGTTTCTGTTGTTGTTATGTCTCCCTTTTCATTTCTGATTTTGTTAATTTGGATACTGTATCTGTGCCCTCTGGTTAGTCTAGCTAAGGGTTTATCTTGTTGATTTTCTCAAAGAACCAGTTCTTAATTTTGTTGATTTTTTGTATAGTTCTTTTTGTTTCTGTTTGGTTGATTTCAGCCCTGAGCTTGATTATTTCCTACTGTCCACTCCTCTTGAGCGGATTAGCTTCTTTTTGCTCTAGAGCTTTCAGATGAGCTGTTAAGCTGTTAGTGTATTATCTCTCCTATTTCTTTTTGGAGGCAATCAGAGCTATGACTTTTCCTCTTATCTCTGCTTTCCTTGTGTCCCATAAGTTTGGGTATGTTGTGCCTTTATTTTCCTTGAATTCTAAAACGTCTTTAATTTCTTTCCTTATTTCTTCCCTGATAAAATTATCATTGAGTAGATGGTTGTTCAGCTTCTATGTGTATGTGGGCTTTCTGTTGTTTTTGTTGCTATTGAGCAGACTTAATCTGTGGTGGTCTGATAGAATACACAGGATTAATTCAATGTTCTTGAATCTGTTGTGGCTTGTTTTGTGTCGAAGTATACGTTCGACTTTTAAGAAGGTACCAAGAGGTGCTGAGAAGAAGGTATATTCCCTTGTTTTGGGGTGAAATGTTCTACGGATATCTTTTTAATTCATTTGGCTCATAACTTCTTTTAGTTTCACTGTATCTCTGTTTAGTTTCTGTTTCCATGATCTGTTCCTTGGTGAGCATTGGGTGTTGAAATCTACTATGATTGTATGATTGTATAAGTTCTTTGAGCTTCAGTAAAATTTCTTAATTCAAGGGTGCCCTTGAATTTGTGGCATAGGTGTTCAGAATTGAGAGTTTATCTTGATGCATTTTTCCTTTGATGAGTATGTAGAGTCCTTCCCATCTTTTTTTAAATAACTTTTGGTTGAAAGTCTAGTTTGTTGGATATTAGAATGGTTACTCCAGCTTGTTTCTTTTGACCATTTGCTTTGAATTTTTTCCCAGCCTTTTACTTTTTGGGAATGACTGTCTTTGTCATTGAGTTATGTTTCCTGTATGCAGCAAAATGCTGGATCCTGTTTATGTATCCAGTCTGCTAGCCTATGTCTTGAGTCCATTGGTATGAGAGATATTAGGGACCAATGATTGTTGGTTTCTGTTATTTTTGTTGTTAGAGGTGGATTTATGTTTGTGTGTTTCTCTTCTTTTTGGTTTGTTGGGAAAGATTAATTTCTTGCTTTTTCTTGGGTATACTTTCTCTCCTTGTGTTGGATTTTTCCTTCTCTTATCCTCTGTAGGGCTAGATTAGTGGAAAGTTATTGTGTAAATTTTTGATTTTGTATTGGAGTACCTTTGTTTCTCCATCTATGACAATTGTGAGTTTTGCTGTGTTTGTTCTCTTAGGGTCTTTTTGACATCTGCCCAGTATCTTCTGGCCTTTAGAGTCTCTGTTGAAAAATCTTGTGTAATTCTGATAAGTCTGCCTTTATATATTACTTGACCTTTTCTCCTTACTGCTTTTAATTATTTTTGTTCTGTGTATTTGGTGTTTTAATTATTATGTGATGAGAATAATTTCTTTTCTGGTTCCATCTCTTTGGTGTTCTGTAGGCTTCTTATATGTTTATGGGCACTTCTTTCTTTAGGTTAGGCAAGTTTTCTTCTATAATTTTGTTTAAGATATTTGCTGGTCTTTTGAGTTGTGAATCTCCACTCTTTTCTATACCTATTATTCTCAGGTTCAGGCTTTTCATTCTTTTCTGTCCTTGATTTCTTGAATGTTTTGAGATAGAAGCTTTTTGATGTTTATATTTTCCTTGACTTGTGTTGATGTCTTCTATGATATCTTCTGTTGCTGAGATTCTCTCTTCTATCTCCTATAGTCTGTTGGTGACTCCTGATTTCTTTCCTAGGTTTTCCATCTCCAGGGCTGTCCCCTTTTGTGTTTTTTAAAAATATTTCTACTTCCATTTTTAGATCCTGGATGGTTTTGTTCAATTCCTTCACCTGTTTGATTGTGTTTTCCTGTATTTCTTTAAGGGATTTATGTGTTTCCTCTTTAAGAAGTTTTACTAGTTTATTTGTGTTCTGTATTTCTTTAAGGGGGTTATTTATGTCCTTCTTAAAGTTCTTTATCATCTTCACAAAATGAGAGTTTATTTCTGAATCTTGCTTTTTTGGTGTGCTGGGATATCCAGGACTTGCTGTTTGGGGAGAACTTGATTCTGATGTTGCCATGTCAAATTGGTTTCTGTTTCATATGGTCTTATGCTTGTCTCTCACTATCTGGTAATCTCTGGTGTTATCTGGCCTCCCTGTTTCTGATTGGAGCCTGTCCTTCCCGTGAGCCTGTGATCCAGTGATCCTGGATGTGACAGAATACCCGGGGAATTGAATTGCAACTGTGGTGTGGCCCGTGTGGATTCAGGTCCAGAGCCAAGACTCTGGTCTCAGCAGATGTGGAAGCTAGAAGGTGTGCAGGTCTCTGGCTGGGTGGGGAATATGTGTCTCATGGTGGCAGGGGTTCACATGTGCCAGGTATTGGGGTGGGGTTTGGAGACTCACCTGTGAACCTGGATGTGTCAGAATACCTGGGGAGTCAATCTGCAACTGGGGTGTAGGCTGTGTGGGTTTGTGCCCAGAGTTAAGGCTCTGCTCCCAGTATAGTCTTCATTATTTTATATCATGTTTGATTTTATGTGATACAAGGTTTGAAACCTACAGTACATTATCATGATGTATTGTCACAGGGATGTTCTATAGCACACAATAACATCTCATTTTCACCTAAATATAATTTAGCACAAGTTCATTAAATTTTGCCTTTGTCTCCATTTCTCTGTGGAGAAATTACATCTCTATAATAACCATATTTGGTATAACCTTCAAGAATACATTAAAATTAAAATTGTGTTGAAAGTAGGTATGATTCAGCTCTCCTACGGGATGAGATAATTTCCACTTATTTTTTTACAAACCAAATAACTGAAAACAAATTAACTAATGTGAAATAACCCAGGTCACATAGTAAATGCAGAGTTAGAGTTTGATCCCAGATAGGCTTCAGAGCCTATCTGTTTTATAACCTCCTTTCTATTATAAGTAAGTATCAGTTACTTTCTATTGTCATGTCAAAACACTATGTCTAAGGAAATCTATTTAAAAAAACAGAGTATTACATTTTCAGAGGGTAAGTTCTACATCAAGGTAGGAGATAGGTAAACATGCATGGTGTTGGCACGATAACTGAAATCTCCTCAAGGCAGAGAGAAATAAATGTGAATGTTGTAGGCTTTGGAACTTCAAAGTCCATATACCATGACATACCTCCTCCAACCAGACCACACACTTTTTTTGTAATATATATATTTATATATATTTATGTATATATACTTATTTATTTATTTTTACACCCCATATTTTATTCCCCTCTCCTGTCCAACCCCCAACTGTTCCACATCCCGCACCTCCTCCCCACCCCTATTTCTCCACATGGATTTCCCCACTCCTCACTCCTTCTGACCTCTAAACTCCTTGGGGCCTCCAGTCTCTTGAGGGTTAGGTGCATCTTCTCTTAATGAACACAGACTTGGCAGTTCTCTACTGTATGCTTGTTGAGGGCCTCATGTCAGCTGGTGTATGTATGCTGCCTGCTTGGTATTCCAGTGTTTGAGAGATCTTAGGAATCTATCTTAATTAAGACTATAGTATTTCCCTTCTCCTCAACTTCTTTCAGCCTTTCCTAATTCAACCATAGGGTCAGCTGCTTCTGTCTATTCGTTGGGTGCAAATATGTGCTTCTGACTCAGCTGCTTGTTGGGTCTTCTGGAGTGCAAGATCACACATCTTTTTTTTTTTCAGAACAAAGAGACATTTAATACAGCCTTTGTCCCCAAATGTATAGAATATTTTCTCTTACCACAGAAACATATAGTAAAATTCAGAATAATATTGCTGACTGAAAATACTGGGAAAATTGGCATTGGGGACCATTTGGGGCAAGCTAGAAACCTAGTGCAATGGAAACCACATCAAATCTATTAGATTAACCCTAGCAAAAGCTCCTGGTAATGAGGACACAGAGTCTGAACTAGCCATCTTTTGCTACCAAGCAAGGCCTTAAGTGAAGGAGTTAGGACACCAATCTAGCCAGAAAAACTTCTACCTATAGTTTGCCTTGCCTGTAGTGTGTTCTGGGATCAGAGCCTAGCCTAATCATCAGAGAGACCAGAGAAATTTGTCAAGCAATCAGCAGTCTATAAATGAAATTCCTACAGAATGCACGACATTTTCTTTAATCCAAGTGAGTAGTTTTCTGACTGCAGGTACCTCTATAGTTCAAAGTAATTTATAGTCCAAGAATTTACTGCCAATTAAAATATAATATTTATTATCATTAAAAGGCTAATTCCTGGAAGAAGTTTACTTCTTGAAAGGCACATTTTCAGAAATCAGTCAGTATCAAATACTCTCTGTGCCTTATCAGTGAAGTAGATGTTATATCATTATTTAAAGTTTCAAAATCTCAGAATCTTCTTTTGTATCAATCAATCACCAAAATAGGGAGATGGAGAATCAAAATTAAGCCTGTTTAAGTCTAAAATTCATGTTCACACCACTAGCTCAGTTTGAGGGCAATAATATTTCCTTTGAACAATAGATGCTTTTTAAAAATTGATATATTCTTTATTTACATTTCAGATTTCCTGGCTCCCTGCTCCCCAAAAGTCCCATATGCCCTTCTCCCTCCCCGTGTTCTCCCATCTACCCCTTCCCACTTCCCTGTTCTGGTATTCCCCTACACTAATGCATTGAGCCTTTCCAGAACCAGGGGCCACTCCTTTGTTCTTCTTGGACATCATTTGGTATGTGGATTGTGTCTTGGGTATTCCAAGATTCTACGCTAATATACACTTATCAGTGATTGCATATCATGGGTATTCTTTTGAGACTGGGTTACTTCACTTAGTATGATGTTCTCCAGCTCCATCCATTTGTCTAAGAATTTCATGAATTCATTGTTTCTAATGGCTGAATAGTACTCCATTGTGTATATATACCACATTTTTTGTATCCATTCCTCTGTTGAAGGACATCTGGGTTCTTTCCAGCTTCTGGCTATTATACATAGGGCTGCTATGAACATAGTGAAGCATGTATCCTTATTACATGCTGGAGAATCCTCTGGGTATATGCCCAGGAGAGGTATAGCAGGGTCCTCAGGAAGTGTCATGTGCAGTTTTCTGAGGAACCACCAGACTGATTTCCAGAGTGGTTGTACCAGCTTGTAGTCCCACCAGCAGTGGAGGAGTGTTCCTCTTTCTCCACATCCTTGCCAACACCTGCTGTCTCCTGAATTTTTAATCTTAGCCATTCTGACTGTTGTGAGGTGAAATCTCAGGGTTGGTTTTATTTCCATTTCCCTAATGACTAATGATGTTGAACATTTCTTAAGGTGCTCCTCAAACATTTGTTAAAATTATAGAAATATTCTCAAAATATTTGGAGTTCACAGCAAATATGGACTGCCTAGGTATTCACATTTCCAATTAAAAATGTAAGAATTTTAGATTATCACCTAAACCTCACTACTAACCTCACTCTAAGACCACCAAGTCCTTCTTGTGTGAGCTTCTATTTTGATGAAAGAGGAATTTGACATGACTTGCATTGCAAAGCAAAATTCAACATGCGTTTGTCATATTCCATTCCTCAGAACTTTGAGTTCTACTCTGAAATTGAAATGATCAGATTTTAAAAACAGCATGTAGTCAACAACATTTTGCTATAAGTAGGAAGTAAGAGAATTCTAGCTTTTGAATTCTGATTATTTCCCCAAAGTCAAAGACCCAGCCCCTTTGGTTTTTACACTGAGGAAAGATCCTAAGCTGCTACTTAAATTTAGGTTACTCTGACCAGGTTTCAGAGCACAATACTTTAAAAAAGAAATGAATACCTTTTATGTCAAATCACTCCAGTTGTAACTGCCATCATCTGAGTGTGATAAGATCTGGGGCAAGGGTTGTCATGATTTTCTCTCTTTTCATGAAAGGTGTTGCAGTCAAAAATTCAACTGATAACATATTGCTACTTAGAGATTTTAAACTTTAGTGGGAAAGCTTAGCAATATTAGTGATCTTTATTAATTAGCATCAGTATATATCAGACAGTGAGGTTAAAACAATACAATAGGTAGTGATCATATCAAATCATTCCCAATAAGAAGGGAGGAGAGGGCCCAGGTCCTGGAAAGGCTTGATGCAGCATTGTAGGGGATTGCCAGGACAGAGGAGTGGGAGGGGGTTGATTGGGGAACTGGCATAGGGAAGAGGACTTATGGGACCTAGGGGGAGGGGGGAACCAGGAAAGGGAAAATCATTTGGAATATAAACAAAGAATATAGAAAATAAAATAAAATAGGTGGTGATTTATGAACTGCCTCCATTAAATTTTCATAAAAAATTTAAAAAGGGAATCTTTTCATTCTTGAGGCTGCTCTGTGAGTATTATTAAAAATATCATGTTTGGTATTAGTTCTTATTGAATAACCTATGATCTATATATCAATATTTTTGTTATTTTAATTTTTTAATTATTAAGTTTACAGCCCAATCACTGCCTCCTTCTAGAACCTCTCTTCACGCATTCCTTCCCCAAACCCCTTCCCCTTTTCTCTGAGAGGGTAGAGGACCAGCTGGGTATTGTACAACACTGGTACATCAAATCTCTGCAGAGAGCCCAATGAGACCAGATAAGACAGCCAGTTAAAGGAATGGAATAAATAGACAGGCAACAGCTCTTGATCCACTTGAAGACAAAGCTGCATTTCTGCTACATATGTTCCAGAGGCCTAGGTCCAACCAGTTTGTGTTCTGTGGTTGGTGCTACAGTCTCTGAGAGCCCCTAAGGATCTAGGTTACTTGATTCTGTTGGTCTTCCTATGGAGTTCCTATGCTGTTTGGGCCCCTCAAGTCTTCCCCCAACTCTTCCACAAGAGTCCTTAAGCTCTATCCAAAGTTTGACTGTAGGTTTCTGCATCTGTTTCAGTCAGCTGCTGGGTGGAGCCTCTCAGAGGACAGCCATCCTAGACTCCTGTCTGCAACTATAACAGAGTATCATTAATAGTGTCATAGATTTGTGTTTGCCAATGGGATGGATCTCAAATTGGGCCAGTTATTAGTGCGTCATTCCCCTAGTCTCTGCTCCATTTCTGTCCCTGCATTTTTTGTAGACAGGATACATTTTGAGTTGAAAGCTTTGTGGATGGGTTGGTGTCTTAATTTCTCCACTGAGGGGGGGGGTGGTCATGATTTGCTACACGAGGTGGCTGTTTCACGTTCTATATCCACACTGCTATGTGTCTCAGGTAAGATAGCTCCCATTGACTTCATCCCATTCCAGACACTCCAACCCTACCCCCTGCAGACTTTCATTATTTTATCTGGCCTTCTGCCCCTCTCTCCTGCCTTTCCCCACACCTGATCCTGAACCATCCCTATTCCCTTCCGCATATCCTCTTAGAGCCTGAGCCATTGATGTTCTGTTCAAGAAGTTGGCTCCTGTACCAATGAGTTCAAAGATATTACTTTCTGTTCTATTAGATTTAGTGTATTTAATTTTATGTTGAGATCACTGATCCACTTGGATGTGAGATTTGTGCAGGATGATAGATATGGAATCATTTGCATTCTTCTACATGCAGACATTCAGTTAGACCTGCAATATTTGTTGAGGATACTTTTTCCCTCCACTGTATGTTTTTCCTCCTTTGACAAAAACAAAAGGTCCATAGGTGTGTAGGTTTGTTTCTGGGCTTTCAATTCGCATCCTTCAAATCACCTTGCACTTTCTGTACCAATACCATGCAGTTTTTATTACTAATTATTGGTAGTAGAGCTTGTGGTCAGGGATGGTGATATATCTGGAAGTTCTTTTATTGTTCAGGATTGTTGTAGCTATCCTGGGTTTCTTGTTTTTCCATATGAAGTTGAGAATTGCTCTTTCCATGACTGTGAAGACTTGTGCTAGAATTTTGATGGGGATTGCACTGAATCTGTAGATTGTTTTTGGTAGGATGGAAATTTTCACTATGTTACTCCTACAAATCCATGTGCATGGGAAATCTTTCCATCTTCTGATATCTTCCTTAAATTCTTTCTTCAGAGACTTGAAATTCTTTTTTTCTTACTTTTTTACATTTTTTTTACATTTTATTAGATATTTTCTTTATTTACATTTCAAATGCTATCCCATTTCCTTGTTTCTTCTCTCAAAACCCCTATAGCATCCCTGTCCCCTGCTCACTAACCCATCCACTCCTGCTTCCCTGACCTAGCATTTCTCTAACCTGGGGCAATAAGCCTTCACAGGTTCAAGGGCCTCTCCTCTCATTGATGTTTGACCAGGCCATCCTCTGCTAGCCGTGTGGCTGGAGTCATGGGTCCCTTCATATGAACTCTTGGATTGGTGGTTAAATCTCTGTGAGCTCTGGGGCTACTGTTTGGCTCATGTTGTTGTTTCTCCTATGGGGCTATAAACCCCTTTCAGCTCCTTGGGTCCTTTCTCTAGCTCTACCATTGGGGACCCTGTGCTCAGTTCAAAGGTTGGCTGAGAGCATCCCACTCTGTATTTGTTAGGCACTGGCAGGGCCTCTCTGGAAACAGCTACTTCACGCTTCTGTCAGAAATCACTTGTTACCATCCACAATAGTGTCTAGGTTTGGTCACTGTATATGGAGTAGATCTCCAGGTATGGCAGTTTCTGGAAAAAGTGATAGCATTTTTTAAAAAAATGGTTCTGGTTCAACTGGTGGTTAGCATTTAGAAGAATGCAAATTGATCCATTCTTACCCCCTTGTACAAAGCTCAAGTCGAAGTGCATCAAGGACCTCCACATAAAACCAGACACACTGAAACTAATAGAAAAGACAGTAGGGAAGAGCCTTGAGTACATGGGCACAAGGGAAAAGTTCCTGAACAGAACCACAATAGCTTATACATTAAGATCAAGAATTGACAAATGGGACCTCATAAAATTGCAAAGATTCTGTAATGCAAAGGACATTGTCAATAGGACAAAATGGCAACCAACAGATTGGGAAAAGATCTTTATCAATCCTACACCCAATAGAGGACTAATATCTAATATATACAAAGAACTCAAGAAGTTAGATTCCAGAGAACCAAATAACCCTATTTAAAAGATGGGGTACAGAGGTAAACAAAGAATTCTCAACTGAGGAATACCAAATGGCTAGAAGCACCTAAAGAAATGTTCAGCATCCTTAGTCATCAGGGAAATGCAAATCAAAACAACCCCGAGATTCTGCTTCACAACAGTCAGAATAGCTAAGATCAAAAACTCAGGTGACAGCAGATGCTGGCGAGGATGTGGAGAAAGAGGAACACTCCTCCATTGCTGGTGGGATTGCAAGCTGGTACAATCACTCTGGAAATCAGTTTGGAGGTACATCAGAAGATTGGACATAGTACTACCTGAGGACCCTGCTATACCACTCCTGGGCATATCTACCCAGAACATGTTCCAACATGTAATAAGGACATATGCTCCACTATGTTCATAGCAGCCTCATTTATAATAGCCAGAATATGGAACGAACCCAGATGTCCTTCAACAGAGGAATGGATACAGAAAATGTGATACATTTATACAATGGAATACTACCCAACTATTAAAAACAATAAATTCATGAAATTCTTAGGCAAATGGATGGGACTTGAAAATGTCATGCTAGATGAGGTAACCCAATCAGAAAAGATGATTACATCCCTAATTTGCCTTTAACTTCTGATACCAAATTTGTATTTCTGTCTTTCTAACAGCACCTAGGTTTTCTTCATATTTAAATCCAGTTATTATGATCAACATATTTAATCAAGAAAGTATAACTATTAAGAGGTTTGACAAATAAATGGAGGACTAAAATCTGAAGCCTTTATTTGAAGAAATAGATGTTGAGCCTTAATAATTATGTTTTTATTATTTCTTTATATTAACCACAACTGCTATTCACCTCTTTTGGACCATGTTAATGTATGGCTTTATGAAGTGAAGTTAGATCTTAAATTGCTACAAATTTTCTATGAAAAAAATATACAAAATTGTCTGATGGAGAAGAATACAGATGGATTCTACTTGAAATCCAAATATTTTATCCTGGGCAATGTCATATGTGTGGTTGAAGCTTTGGTTTAGGTAGGTGTCATGAGATAAAGACTACAGACTACCCAATTCTGTGTGCTTTATTCTTTTTTGCAGTTCTCAAAACTGAACTTTTTTTTAATATCTAAAAGTCCTGGAGAGTCTCCATAGCTTTATTCCAAGGCAATTTTCCATTGTTCTTTAGTATGGATGAAACAAATAAAACAACCATTCTGTAAATTATACTTCCAAATCCTCACATTTGAAAGCAAAATGTGAAATGAATATTTATAAATACATACAGAAAGGAGAATTTTGTATCAATACAATGGGAAAGGAAATCTGAGAAGACATATTCCCTGCTAAAAATTCTGGGAGCAATAGGTCATACATAAGCAGGATTTTGTTCAACTGTTTTCAACAAACATATTTTATTAAGCAATTCCTGGTTGGATGTTGGTGCTATGTAGTAACCAGTAGAAACATTACTTTTTCGAGAACAAAACATTGTTTCATGGGAAGTCTTTCTTGAAAACACAAATATGCTAGGGAGGGGCCGGCAACAAATTTAGCTGCAAGTAGTTATTATCACTAAGGACCATGAATTTGAACTTGAAATAATTGCCAAAATATTTTTCATTACTGTTTATTGATTTATTTATTTATATCCCAAATGCTATTCCCAGCCCCCCCACAAAGTCCCTCCCCTCATCTCCTCTCCTCTTCTCTGAGAGGGTGTCCTCCCTGGGTATCATCCCACTTTGGCACATCAAGACTCAGCAGGGTTAGGAGCATCCTCTCCCACTGTGATTAGACAAGGCAATCCTATGTGCCATGGGCTTTGGTCTACGCTGTTTGGTTGGTTGCTCAGTTGCTGAAAGCTAACAAGGATTCAGGTTAGTTGACTCTGTCTTCCTGTGGAGTTCCTATCCCCTTCATCATCTTTAATCCTTCCCTCAACCCTTCCAGAAAGTAAATGTCACATGTTCTCTCCTATCTAAGTGTTAATCTTGAACTTTCAGATACTTGTGTTGAAATTTCAATGTTTTTGGTTTTAATTTGTTCTTTTTATTTTCTGTGTGTGTGTGTGTGTGTGTGTGTGTGTGAGTGTGTGTGTGTATTTATTAGATATTTTCTTTATTTACATTTCAAATATTATTCCCTTTCCTGGTTTCCCCTCCAAAAACACTCTAACCAATTTCCCCTCCCCGTGCTCACCAACCCACCCACTCCCACTTCCCTGTCCTGACATTCTCCTACACTGGGGCATCGAGCCTTCTCAGGACCAAGGGCTTCTCCTCCCTTTGATGTCTAATAAGGCCATCATCTGTGACATATGCAACTGGAGTCATGGGTCCCTCCACGTGTACTATTTGGATGGTACTTTAGTCCTTGGGAGACCTGGGGTACTACTGGTTTGTTCATATGGTTGATCCTCCTATGGGGCTGCAATCTCCTTCAGCTCCTTGGGTCCTTTCTCTAGTTTCTCTATTGGGGACCTTGTGCTCAGTCTAATGGTTGGCTGAGAGCATCCACCTCTGTATTTGTCAGGCACTGGAAGAGGCTCTCATGAGACAGCTAAATCAGACTCCTGTCAGAAAGTGCTGGTTGGCATCCACAATAGTCTCTGTGTTTGGTGACTATATATGGGATGTATCCCCAGCTGGGGTAGTCTCAGAATGGTCTTTCCTTCAATCTCTGCTCCCTTGGTCCTGAGAAGGCTCAATGTCCCACTATAGGGGAATGCCAGGGCAGGAAAGTGGGAGTGGGTGCCTTGGTGAGCAGGGGGATGGGGGATGCAATAGTGTGATTTAGGAGGGGAAACCAGGAAAGGGAATAACATTTGAAATGTAAATAAAGAAAAATCTAATAAATAAAAAAAAGAAATGAAAAAAGAAGAAAACATTGACACAATAATCAAAGAAAATGCCAAATGCAACAAGCTCCTAATCCCAAATATCCTGGAAATCCAGGACACAGTGACGAGACCAAACCTAAGAATAATAGTTATAAAAGAGAGTCAAGATTCCCAACTTAAAGGGCCATAAATATATTCAATGAAATTATAGAAAACTTCCCTAAACATCTAAAGAAATAGATGCCCATAAACATACAAGAAGCCTAATGAACTCCAAATAGATTGGATCAGAAAAGAAATTTCTCCAGTCACATAATAGCCAAAACACCAAATGCACAAAACAGAGAAAGAATATTAAATGTCATAAGGGATAAAGGTCAAGTAACATATAAAGGCAGACCTATTAGAATTACACTAGAACAGAGGCTACTAGACCCAGAAAAACTCTCAATTACCATAGGAGAAACCGAGATATTCTAGACAAAACCAAATTTACATAATGTCTTTCCACAAATCCAGCCTTACAAAAGATGATATATGGAAACCAACAACACAAGGAGGGAAACTACACCCTAGAAAAAGCAAGAAAGTAATTTTCCAACAAACCCAAAAGAAGATTGCCACATAAACATAAAAATAACATCAAAAATAACAGGAAGCAACAATCACTATTCCTTAATATCTCTTAATATCAATTGACTCAATTCTACAATAAAAATACATAGACTAACAGACTGGATAAATAAACAGTACCCAGTTCTCTTCTCAATACAGGAATGCATGTCAGTGACAAAGACAGTCACTACCTCAGAGTAAAAGGTAGGAAAATTTTTTCCAAGATAATGGTCCCAAGAAACAAACTAGAGCACCCATTCTAATACTGAATATAATCAACTTTCAACCAAAAGTTATCAAAGAAGATAAGAGAGGAGACTACATATTCATCAAAGGAAAACTAAACCAAGATGAACTCTCAATTCTGAACATATATGCTCCAAATGCAAGCACCCACATTTATCAAAGAAACTTTACTAAAGCTCAAAGCACACATGGCACCTCACACAATAATAATGGGAGACTTCAGCACCCCACTCTCAGAAATAAATAGATCATGGAAACAGGAACTAAACAGAGACACAGTGAAATTAACAGAAGTTATGAACCACATGGATTTAGGAGATATCTATAGACATGCCATCCTAAAACAAAAGAATATACTGTTTTTTCAGCACCTTATGGAACCTTCTCAAAAACTGACCAAATAATTGGTTATAAAACAGGTCTCAACAGAAGCAAAATGATTGAAATAATCCAATACATCTTATCAATCACTACTGACTAAGGCTTGTCTTCAATAACAACAAGAACAGAAAGCCCACATACACATGGAAGCTTAACAACTATCTACTCAATAATTACTTCGTCAAGGAAGAAATAAAGAAATTAAAGTTTTTGTAGAATTAAATGAAAATGAAGGTACAACATATCCAAACATATATAGGACACAGTGAAAGCAGTGCTAAGAGAAAACCTCATAGCACCGAGTGCCTCCCAAATGAAACGAGAGAGCATACATTAGCAGCTTAACAGCACACCTGAAAGCTCTAGAACAAAAGGAAGCAAATACACCCAACAGGAGTAGATGGCAGGAAATAATAACGCAGGGCTGAAATTAACCAAATAGAAACAAAAAGAACTATACAAAGAATCAACCAGGAGCTGGTTCTTTGAGAAAATCAATAAGATAAATGTTAGCATACTGTCTAAACTCCACCCCACATTTACCTGACAATAGCCAGGTATGTTCCATCCCTCAGTTACCTGGCAATAGCCAGGTAGTCCTCGCCCACTATAAAAGGTGCTATTTGCTCCCTCTTTCCTTTATTGCTCTTGTTCTCTTGCTCTCTGGGGACCTTCCCTTCATACTCCCTGTCCCCTTGCCCTTACACCCTCCCTTCCCCCTTCCCTTCCCTCTTTCTCCATGTGCTCCTGGCAATTACAGGTTCTCTCTCTCTCTCTCTCTCTCTCTCTCTCTCTCTCTCTCCCTTTCTCTGCCTCTACTACCCTCTTAACTCCCTTTACCATGTCCTGAAAAAATTCTATTCTATTTTATACCATCCTGTGGCTTGTTCCTCAGGGGGAAGGGTTGTCTTGACAAGGGTCCATTGAGACACCCCCTTCCCCCTAACTACACTACCATAGAACATATTCCCCTTCCATTTATCTTTTTATAAACACATCGTATGGTGTTGTGACTCTGAACTTTCTAATATTTTTCTTTATTAAACCAAAATGGGGGAATGTTAACATTCTGTCTAAATTCCAAACCCACAGTTACCTGGCAACAGCCAGGTATGCTCCTCCCCACAGTTACCTGGCAATAGGCTGGTAGGACTGACCCACTATAAAAGAAGATGCTTGCCCCCTCCTCCCTCTCTTGATCTCTTGCTGCTCTCTTGGTCTCCCCTTCCCCATTTACTTCCCTTCCCCCTCTCTCCATGTGCTCATGGCCATGGCCAGCCTCTACTTCTCTACTCACTCTCTCTGCCTTTCTCTGCCTCTATTACCCTCTTAACTCCCCTCCACATGCACTGAATAAATTATTCTATACTATATCTTCATGTGGCTGGTCCCTCAGGGGGAAGGGATGCCTCAGCATGGGCCTGTTGAGACATCCCCATAGAACATATCCTCTCTTCTCTATCTCTTTTATAAACACATCAATAAACCCTTAGCCAGAGGATACAGAGACAGTATCGAAATTAACAAAATCACAAATGAAAAGGGAGATATAACAACAGAAACTGGGGATATTTGAAAAATCATCAGATCCTACTGCAAAAGCCTATACTCAACAAAACTGGAAAATTTGGATGAAATAGACAATTTTCTAGACATATGTCAGGTACCAAAGTTAAATCAGGATCAGATAAGCCATCTAAATAGTCCCATAGCCTTTAAAGTAATAGAAGTTATAAAAAAGTCTCCCAACTAAATAAAGCCCAGGACCAGATGGGTTTAGTGCATAATTCTATCAGACCTGTAACGAAGACCTAATACCAGTACTCTTCAAATTATTCCACAAAATAGAAACAGTAGGAATACAAACCAAAGCTTGTTCTGTGAAGCTACAGTTACACTAATATCAAAACCACACAAAGACCCCAGCAAAGAAAGAGAACTTCAGCACAATTTCACTTAGGAATATCAATGCAAAAATACTCAATAAAATTCTCACAAACCGAATCCAAGAACAAATCTGTATTAGTCAGGGTTTTCTAGAGTCACAGAACTTATGGGTAGTCTCTATTTAGTAAGGTAATTTGTTGGTGACTTAAAGTCTATAGTCCAATTCCCCCAAAATAGTCAGCAGCATTTGTGAAAAGAAGTCCAAGTATCTAACAGTTGCTCAGTCCAACAGGCACACAGATGAAGAATAGAGAATCTTCTTTTTCCTATGTCCTTATGTAGGTCTGCAACAGAAGGTGTGGCCCAGATTAAAGGTGTGTACAACCACGCCTGGATCTGGGATTTCCTTTGTCCCAGATGACTGAAATCAGAGATCTCCTTGTCTTGGTCTGCTGGGATTCATAGCCACCATGCCTCAAGATCTCCATGCCAAGATCCAGGTCAGAAACTTGTATCACCCAGCCTCAAAATCAGGATCACAAGTGAGCCTTCCAATTCTGATTGTAGTTCATTCCAGATACAGTCCAGTTGACAACAAGGAATAGCCACTACAATTTGTCTTAGTCAGGATTTTTATTCCTGCACAAACATCATGACCATGAATTAAGTTGGGGAGGAAAGGGCTTATTCAGCTTACACTTCCACATTGCTTTTCATCACCAAAGGAAGTGAGGTCTGGAACTCAAGCAGGTCAGGAACAGGAGCTGATGCAGAGGCCGTGGAGGGATGTTACTCACTGGCTTACTTCCCCTAGCTTGCACAGCTTGCTTTCTCATATAATCTAAGACTACCAGGCCAGGAATGGTACCATCCACAATGGGCCCTCCTGCCTTGTTCATTAATTGAGAAAATGCCTTACAGCTGGATCTCATGGAGCGATTCCCTCACCTGAAGCTCCTTTTTCAGTGATAACTCCAGCTTGTGTCAAGTTGACACACAAAACCAGTCACTGCAACATCAAAATGATCATTCACCAATATCAAGTAGGGTTAATCCCAGGGATGCATAGATGGTTCAACATATGGAAATCCATCAAAGTAGTCTATGACATAAATATACTGAAAGGAAAAAAAAAACACATGATCATTCTACTAGATGTGAAAAAGCCTTTGACAAACTTCAACATCCCTTCATGTTAAAAGTATTGGAAAGATCAGGAATTCAAGGCCCACACAAAGCATGTAGTAAAAGCAATCCTCTACAAACCAGTACCCAACATCAAACTAAATGGAGAAAAACTTGAAGCGATCCCACTAAAATCAGGTACTAGACAAGGCTTTCCCACTCTCTCCCTATCTATTCCATGTAGTACTTGAAGTTCTAGCTAGGGCAATTAGACTCTAAAAGGAGGTGAAAGTGATACAAATTGAAAGGAAGAAGTCAAAATATCACTATTTAGAGATGATATGATAGTATACTTATGTGGCCCCCAAATTTCCACCAGAGAACTCTTACAGCCAATAAACTTCAACAAAGTGGCTGGATATAAAATTAATTCAAACAGATTAGTAGCCTTCCTCTACTCAATGGATTAATGTGCTAGGAAAGAAATTAGGGAAA
The DNA here is from genome assembly GCA_964023405.1 of Apodemus agrarius. Classification (NCBI taxonomy): domain Eukaryota; kingdom Metazoa; phylum Chordata; class Mammalia; order Rodentia; family Muridae; genus Apodemus; species Apodemus agrarius. Next base: position 72,961,586 of record OZ030010.1, on the reverse strand, counting down.
TGACACCTTTCACAATAGTCACAAACAATATAAAATACCTTGGTGTGACTCTAAGCAAAAAATTATGGAAGAAAACTTTGCTAACCTAAAAAGAGAGATGCCCATGAATATTAAAGAAGCCTACAGAACTCCAAACAGATTGGACCAGAACAGAAATACCTCTCGTCACATAATAATCAACACCCGAATGTACTAAAGGAAGAAAGAATATTAAAGGCAGTAAGAGAAAAAGGCCAAGTAACATATAAAGAAAGACCTATCAGAATAACACCAGACTTCTCACCAGAGACCATGAAAGCTAGAAGTTCCTGGGCGAATCTCATGCAGACTCTAAGAGAACACAAATGTCAACCAAGACTACTTTACCCAGCAAACTCTCAATCACCATAGAAGGAGAAATCAAGATATTCCATGACAAAACCAAATTTACACAATAACTTTCCACACACCTAGCCCTATAAAGGATAATAGGAGGAAAACTTCAATACAAGGAGGGAAACTACACCCTGGAAAAAGCAAGATAGTAACATTCTTTCATCAAACCCCAAAAAAGATAACAACTCAAATATAAAAATAGCATCAAAAATGTCAGGAAGTAATAATCACTATTCCTTAAAATCTCTTAACATCAATGGACTCAATTCCCCAATAAAAAGACATAGACTAACAGACAGGATATGGAAACAGGGCTGTACATTTTGCTCCATACAGGAAACACACCTTAGTGTCAAAGCCAAATACTACCTTAGAGGAAAAGGCTGGAAGACAATTTTACAAGCAAATGGTATCAGGAAACAAGCCAGAGTAGCCATTCTAATATCAGATAAAATTGACTTTCAACCTAAAGTCATCAAGAGACACAAGGAAGGGCACTTCTTGCTGGTCAAAGGAAAAATCTACCAAGAACTCTCAATTCTGAACATCGTTGCTCCAAATGCAAGGGTACCCTCATTTTTAAAAGAAACTTTACTGTTGATTCTTTGTATGGTTCTCTTTGTTTCTACTTGATTGATTTCAGCCCTGAGTTTGACGATTTCCTGTCTTGTACTCCTACTGTGTGAATTAGCTTTTTTTTTTGTTCCAGGGCTTTCAGGTGTGCCATTAAGTTGCTGGTGTATGCTCTCTCCAGTTTCTTTTTGGAGGCACTCAGGGCTATGAGTTTTCCTCTTAGCACTGCTTTCATTGTGTCCCATAGATTTGGGTATGTTGTGCCTTCATTTTCATTAAATTCTAAAAAGTCTTTGATTTCTTTCTTTCTTTCTTTCTTCTTTGGCCAAGTTATCATTGAATAGAGTATTGTTCAGTCTCCATGTGTATGTGGGTTCGAAAGATCCAGTGGAAAAAAGATAGTCTTTCAACAAATGGTGCTGGTTCAATTGGAGGTAACCATGCAGAAGAATGCAAAGTGATCCATTCTTGTCTCCTTGTACTAAGCTCAACTCCAAGTAGATCAAGGACCTCCACATAAAGCCAGACACACTGAAACTAATAGAAAAGAAACTGGGGAAGATCCTTGAGGATATTGGCTCAGCGGGAAAGTTCCTGAACAGAACACCAATAGCTTATGCTCTAAGATCAAGAATTGACAAATGGGACCTCATAAAATTACAAAGCTTCTGTAAGGCAAAAAACACTTTCAAAAGGACAAATCAGCAACCAACAAATTGGGAAAAGAGCTTCACCAACCCCACAACCGACAGAGGGCTAATATCCAATATATACAAAGAACTCAAGAAGCTAGTCCCCAGAAAACCAAATAACCCTATCAAAAATGGGGTACAGAGCTAAACAAAGAATTTTTACCTGAAGAACATTTGATGGCTGAGAAGCACCTTAACAAATGTTCAAAGTCATTAGTCATTAGGGAAATGGAAATCAAAACAACCCTGAGATTTCACCTCACACCAGTCAGAATGGCTAAGATTAAAAACTCAGGAGATAGCAGGTTTTGGCGATGATGTGGAGAAAGAAGTACACTCCTCCACTGCTGGCGGGATTGCCAGCTGGTACAACCACTCTGGAAATCAGTCTGGCGGTTCCTCAGAAAACTGGGCGTGATACTTCCAGTGGATCCAGCCATACCACTCCTGGGAATATACCCAGAGGATTCCCTAGCATGTAATAAGGATATATGCTCCACTATGTTCATAGCAGCCCTATTTATAATAGCCAGAAACTGGAAAGATTCCCAGATGTCCCTCGATGGAGGAATGAATATAAAAAATGTGATATATATACACAATGTAATACTATTCAGCCATTAGAAACAATGAATTCATGAAATTCTTAGAGAAATGAATGGAGCTGGAGAACATCATACTAAGTGAGGTAACCCAGTCTCAAAAGAATACCCATGGTATGCAGTCACTGATAAGTGGATATTAGCCTAGAATCTTGGAATACCCAAGACCCCATCCACATACCAAATGATGTCCAAGAAGAAGGAAGGGTTGGACCCTGGTTCTGGAAAGGCTCAATGCATCAGTGTAGGTGAATACCAGAACAGGGAAGTGGGAAGGGGTAGATGGGGAAACAGGGGGAGAGAAAAGGGCATATGGGACTTTCGGGGAGTGGGGAGCCAGGAAAAGGGAAATCATCTGAAATGTAAATAAAGAATATATCTAAACAGAGAAATCTCGATTGAGGAAACTCGAATGGCCAAGAAATACCTAACAAAATTTTCAACATCCTTAGTCATCAGGTAAATGCAAGTGAATATGACCCTGTGATTCTACCTCATACCAGTCAGAATGGCTAAGATCAAAATCTTGGGTGACAGCAGAGCCTGGCAAGGAATGTGGAGAAAGAGGAACACTCATCCATTGCTGGTGGGATTGCAGGTTGGTAAAACTGCTCTGGAAATCTGTTTAGCAGTTCCTCAGAATATTGGACATAATACTACCTGAGGACTTACCTATACCACTTCTGGGCATATACCTAAAAATGCTCCAATTTGTAATAAGGACACCTGCTTCACTATGTTCATAGCAGCCTCCTTTTTAATAACCAGAAGGTGAAAAGAACCTAAATGTCCTTCAACAGAGGAATGGATACAGAAAATGTGATACATTTACACAGTGGCATACTACCCAGCTATTAAAAACAATGAATTGATAATATTCTTAGGCAAAAGGATGGAACTACAAAATACCATCCTGAGCAAGTTAACACAGTCACAAAAGAACATACATGGCATGCACTCACTGATAAGTGGATATTAGTGCAGAAGTTCAGAATACCCAAGATACAATTCACAGACCACATGAAGCTCAAGAATAAGGAAGACAAAAGTATGAATGCTTTAGTCCTTCTTAGAAGGGGGAACAAAATACTCACAGGAGTAAATACGGAGACAAAATGTGGAACAGAGCCTGAAGGAAGGGTCATCCAGAGGCTGCCCCACCTGGCGATCCATCCCATATGTAAACACCAAACCCAGACACTATTGCTGACACCAAGAAGTAATTGGTGACAGGAGCCTGATAAAGCTGCCATCTGAGAGGCTCTGTCAGATCCTAACAAATACAGTGTGGAGGCTTGCAGCCAACCATGATACTGAGCATAGGGCCCCCCATGAAAGACATAGGGGAAGGACTGAAGGAGATGAAGGCACCTTATCTGGCTTCATTGGGAGGGGAGGCCCTTGGTTCTGTTACGACTTGATGCCCCAGTGTAGAGGAATGCTAGGGTGGTGAGGTGGGAGTGGATAGGTGGGTTGTGGAACACCCTCATAGAAAGCAAGGTAAGGGGGGATAGGATAGGGGGTTGAAGAGGGGAAACTGGTAAAAAGACATTTGAAATGTAAATATATAAAATAAATAAAAATTGAGATTGTAAAAAAAAAAAGAACGAAATGACAAAATTGTGTGTCTTTATACTGTATTTGAAAAATATCAAAGAACCCACTAAGGAAACTCCTACTTAGTACATAAATTGGGCAACATTCTTACATTAACACATGAAAATTATATTAACACATGAAAACCAAACATGTTCACTGTTATTCTGTTCACCATAGCTAAGAAATGGAAACAACATAATTGAACTCAAAGTGACAAATGGATAAAGACAATGCAATATCCACACACTAAGGAATACTATACTAATATAAGGAAAAATGAAGCTATTAAAATTACAAGCAAATGGATAGATCTAGAATACTGAATAAGTTAACTGAGTGCCAGAAAGTCAAACAACATATTCTCTCTCACCTGTAGGTACTAACTCTAAGTCAATAAATGCAGATATGCAGCTGGAGTAACCTCAGATGTCAGGAAAGTTAAAAAAGAATCTCAGAGGATAGGGTACTAGAGAAGATAATAGCAGTGGAAGAGTAATTTGAAGGGGAACTAGGAATAAAAGACAAGAAAGCTGTTTAAGAAGTCAATACAGAGAAGCTATGTGGATGTCTTAAAAGTCATAAGGAATTATAGTAACTCCTGATTATAATAATGGTAATTTTATTCACCTAAAATTACATGCAATATACATATATTTGTGCCTATACATAGTTTTGATAAAATTTTTTCATCTATGCTAACAACAGTTCAACCAAGAATCCTCTAACAAAGTCCCAACATTAGGCATGAGAAGCTTTCCTTGGAGTTGTTGGTTTATCCAAGAGACTCCCAAAACATTGTAAGCCATTTCTGTTGCCCTTGGTTGCCTCCCAGAGGTGTCTGGAAAGTCCCTATGACTGAAAAAAGTATGAATATTGGACACAGAACTCAAAGAATCCATCCTGAAAGTCATCCACCATGATAAAAGAATGTATGATGTAAGATTCCAAGAGAGAAAAGCAACTAATAGCCCTACCTAGTTATAATTTTTATGAATGGCAACCACGACCAAAATGACACAATAAAAATAACCCAAGGGCACAGCAGTGGCACCCTTCTCTTTGCAACAGACTAAGACCACTATAAAAGCCACAAATGATCAAAATATGGAAAACTAATAATCATGTGGTACACAGCTTCAAAAGGACTCACCTACAAACAAAACTTCTGTAACAAAGGCTTAAGGAACATTGTGAAAGAGAGGATGAAAAGATAGTAAGAGACAGAGGAAAAGTGTGTCTTCTGTGAGATTGAATCCACTAGAAATGTCAGCGATGCTACAACCATGAAGCCTCAGCAAAATAGATGCCTAACAAGACCTGGATAAGGGAAACACCATCAGATATGTTATCATGGAAGGGAGAAATAATTCAGGGCCTCAATTCTATACCAAGAATTGCAGGCAATTTAGGAAAGCTACAAGTAGTAGAAATCATTTTCCTCAAGGAAGAGTATCCTTATTGGTTATCCAGTGCCAAGTTATCAGTCCTGAGATCATATACATACAAGTAACACTATAGAGATTAAACAGATTTTATTTATATGCTTAGGAATGTGTATGTGCATGTGTGTGTGTTCACATATGCATGCATGTGTGTATATGTATATAAGACAATTAAAGGAAAATAAGTCAGAGACCATGAATTTAAGAGGGAGTTTCGTCAATAGGTACATGGGAGAAGTTGGAGAAAGAAAAGAGAAAGAGAAGGGGGAAAGTAATGTCTTTATATTTTACATTTAAGCAAAGAACAAAAAGAAAAGCCATATGAAAACCTACCAATATTGATGTTTTTTAAATTATACACATATAAAAATATATGTAAATAGAGTTGCCATATATGGTGGGGGGGGCAATACTCAAACTACACATCATATGCAACCAAATAAACCATTCAATACTATCAATGAGTTACATCTTTTTTAGTCACTTACCAAAGGGGTCCCAAAACATAGTCACCACCACAAACACTACCGCCTATAGCCAATGCTATTGGTTAGCTTCTACATCTCGGAGGTCCAGGTTAATTAAGACTGCTGGTCCTCCTACAGCATCACCCTCCTCCTCAGCTTCTTCCAGCTTTTCCCTAATTCAATCACAGGGATCAGCAGCTTCTGGTTGGGTGTAAATATCTACAACTGACTCTTTCAGCTGCTTGTTGGAAGGGCAGTCATGATAGGCCCTTTTTGTGAGTGCTCCATCGCCTCAGTAATAGTATCAGGCCTTGGGGCCTCCCCTTGAGCTGGATCCCACTTTGGGCCTGTTGCTGGACTTTCTTTTCCTCATGCTCCTCTCCATTTCCATCCCTACAGGTCTTTCAGACTAGAACAACTGTGGGATAGCAATCTCATCCCTCATTTGATGCCCTGTCTTCCTGCTGGAGGTGGGCTCTACAAGTTCCCTCTCCCCACTGTAGGGCATTTCATCTAAGGTCCCTCACCATCAAGGTCTCTGATAGATTCTGGAAGGTTCCCCAACCTCCTACCTCCTGAGGTTACCTGTTTCCATTCTTTCTGCTGGACCTCAGGGCTTCTTCAGTACTTATGAAGTCCTTTTCAATTCAAAATGTTTTAGTGATTTTGTTAAATATTGGGAAGTGTATTTTATTATGTCATTTCATTTTATCACTTCGGGTGGAAGTCCTTAACCTTTATAAATAATGAAATAATGGTTTTGACATACTGAAACGTATTTTTGTTATTGAAAAGCATATGTATAGAAATTAAAAGAGAAATGGTTATGATAAACACATAACCATTGTGTTTTATCAATGGCCATTCATACCCCACTAAATGGTGCTTAAGCAGAGGATTTAGTAACAGAAATGCTAATGTTAAAAATTTTCAGAATATAAATTGTATTCCAGATATTTTAATTAATAAAAAATAGTGGTAGCAAAAGAATATGCAAAATGTTCCAATGCAATCATTGTGGTAAATTAGAATTATTTTATATTTATATTAATTTTCTATATTTCCTTCCATAAATATTTTTGTTTATAGCCTTCATAGTATAGGAATTTGGAATAAATAATGAATGGGAAGTACTATTAGATTTGACTTTGAGGTTATGAAAAGTTTTCCAAATTTTGATATAAAAAGTTAGTCTAATTTTATTTCTCTAATTCATATTACTTGACATTTTAAGCCATTAAAAATTACAGCTAGTAAGTTCAGGAAGAATTATAATGAATAATTATGTTCTTTGGGGGGATAGTTTGAAATCTAACTGTATGATATTAAGACATAATTCATAAACAGACACCACCTTGACTAGAAACAGGTGTAAACAAATTTTATTCTTTGTTTGATATTCTGAATCATTACCACATTTTAATTATTCACAAGGTTTCTATGCATTGCATTTTACTGAAGATGTAAGCTTTTAAAACCACTGGTATTTTGAAAATCTAAAGCTGGGGTGATACATGCTCAGGTGCTAATTTATTTACATCAATTAATTTCAGGCCTCTGATGTAAACCAATTAGTATTCAACACTTAATGGAGTCATTATCTGTCAGATTAGCAGTAGGAATGCTTGTCACTACTACAGGACCAGGCACCAAAACTTTGCTAATAAAAGTAGCAGAATTAATGGAGTGAATAGCTTAGATAATGACTTAATGTGGAACATAGAGTACAGTAAGAGGCTGATCAGCTGTCTCCCACAGAATAAAGATATCAGAGAAGCAGCTACTTCCTGATCCCCCAAGTGAGTTTAAACATTAGTGCTAAAAAAATATGTTAAGTATTTGAACACACTGTAAAACTGTGTCACAATTACACCAAGCCTTTTTGTCTGGTAGACAAATGGTATGGCATACAAATAGACATGAATTATATTTTATTAGAAATTCTAGTTGCTAATTTTAGTAACAGAAAAGACCAAAAAGAAGGGAAGGTGAGGCTACAATGGCCATGTATATCAAACAGAGGAAACACCAAGTGGATTTTGCAAACATGCTGTACATTATGCATATCATATATATCATACGTGATAAAAACAAAGTCCCAGGGGCAGAATATATGTTAGGAAATGCAGTTTGGTTGAAAAAAAATGTAACTGAAAGTTCATTGCTCATTCATTTTTAAATGCAAACCAAAAAACACACAAAGATGTCAATAATCAATGCAGCCTAGAAAACTTAGCTCAGGCTTCTAAGATAATTGAATTAGCATACAATTTCATCTCTTAAGAAACATGCTTTTGTTGAAATACACAGGGGGATTTTCATTCAAATATGGGCTATTTTCATTTGACATTATTATTTTTCTTTTCTACATTATCAGTGTCAGAGCAAGGAGGTATCCATTATGAGTTCACTATGAATGTCTAGAAATTAGTTATAAGGACAATTTTGAGGACACAAAATTTAACAGTTAAGAAATTTTGTCATTAAAATTAGAATCTTTTCAGAGGCAGAAATAAATATTCTGGGGCTTTCTTTAATTCTTTTCAATTGTTCTATGAATTATAAAAAAAGACTATGTTTAAAACATTTTATGAGTTGGATATCACTGAATAATTAGCTTTTGTTCAAAATAACAGTTAAGAGATTAGCAGCACTGACAGTATTGAATTTAGTTGTAGTTAAGTGATATAACTAAGGGTGTGAACTCTGTTTTTACGATATACAGGGAGATTTTTGAAGTATCATTGTCTGGGATGCTGACTTATAATGCAAGTTCCTGTCCTCAACTCATACTTAATAATTGAATTTATCTATGACAAAAATCTCTTCATTATACTATCAGTTGTATAATATATATGAACTACTACTTAAAAACCATTACATGTGAATGGAGCCTAAATACAAATTAGATTAGCTTATTCCCACTGACATCACAGGATGCTTGATAGGAAGAACTGAATCTTATTTGTATTACACCAATATTTTTATTTTGAAAACTAATAATCTATGTAAGATAACTATTTTTCAGTGGAGTAGAGACAGAAACTTAATTCAATTAGTTTCAAGTTCAAGGATCACTCCATCACAGTGATAAAAACATGAAGGAAAGTGAAATATATACTAAGTGTAGTGTAGAGAGAAGTCTCAGCAGCATTGGCATGATCAGTTGAATTTGATCTCCAAAATCTGCTTTAAAATGTTGGGTCCAGGGTTTTTTGTTGCTCCAGATGAATTTGAGAATTGCTCTTTCTAGATTTATGAAGAATTGAGTTGGGATTTTGGTGGGGATCGCATTGAATCTGTAGATTGCTTTTGGCAAGATGGCCATTTTTACTATATTGATCCTGCCAATCCAGGAGCAAGAAATATTTTTCCATCTTCTGAGGTCTTCTTCGATTTCTTTCTTCAAGGACTTGAAGTTCCTGTCATACAGATCTTTCGCTTGTTTGGTTAGAGTTACGCCAAGGTACTTTATGTTGTTTGTGGCTATTTTGAAGGGTGTTATTTCCCTAACTTCTTTCTCAGCCTGCTTGTCCTTTGAGTACAAGAAGGCTACTGACTTGCTTGAGTTAATTTTATAACCAGCCACTTTGCTGAAGTTGTTTATCAGCTGTAGAAGTTCTCTGGTGGAGTCTTTTGGGTTGCTTAAGTAAACTATCAAATCGTCTGCAAATAATGATACTTTGACTTCTTCCTTTCAGTTTTGTAGACCCAGAACAGAGAAATCATGGGGAGGGGGGATGATTGGGGAATAGTTGGGGGGAGAGGAATTATGGGACGTATGGTGGGGGGGGGACTAGGGAAGGGGAAAGCCTTTGGAATGTAAACATAGAATATAGAAAATAAAAATTTAAAAAAATGAGAAAAATATTGTTATAAATTATCTTATGTTATCCTCATTTTTATTATACTTACATTAGATGAAAATCTTCAGTTTTATATGAAAATGTCTCCACGTCTGTTTGAGTTATATTTTAATTGTATTTTTATGCCTATCATTGTATCTGAGTTTTGTCCAAATAAATCTTCAATTTTATCAATTACCCCAGTAATCCTCTATTTTATCACACATATATTAGATGAAAATCTTCAGTTTTATCAGAAAATGTCTCCACTTCGTTTTTCAATTGTATTCTAATTGTATTTCTATGCCTATCATTGTATCTGAGTTTTTGTTCCAAATAATCTTTAAGTTTATAAATTACCTTATGACATTTTAAATTTATCTTACGTATGTTATATGAAAATCTTCAGTTGTATATGAAAATGTCTCCACTTCCTCTTTCAATTATATTCTAAATGTATTTGTATGCCTATTATTTTATCTGAGTTTTTTTCCCAAAAAAAAACACCCTTCAGTTTTATAAATTATCTTATGTTATCCTCAATTTTATCGTAGATATGTTAGAGGAATATTTTCAATTTTAAATGAAAATGTGTCCACTTCGTTGTTCGATTAAATTCTAGTTTTATTTGTATGCCTATCATTTTATTTGTGAAAATTGCCAGAAAAAAATCCAATTTTTTTCTATGAATATCACTTACTTTACCAGTAATATATTACATGAAATCTTCAGGTTTGTCAGAAAATGTCTCCACTTCATTTTCAATTATGTGACAAATCTATTTGTATGTCTCTCAATGTATTTGAGTTTTTTTAAAAAAAATCTTCAATTTTATCAGTTATCGTATGTAATCCTCAATTTTATGATAAATATGTTAGATTAAAATCTTCAGTTATACCAAAAAAAAAAAAATGTTGGGTCCAGACAATGCCTATTTTGCGGGGGGGGGGGGGGCTGAGTTACCTCACTCTGGATATTTTTACCTCCATCCATTTGTCTGCAAATTTCATGATGTCCTTGTTTTTAAGTATTCCATTTTGTAAATGTACCGCAGGGGTTCACAGATACTGCAGCACCAACTAAAGCACAAGAATGAACTGGGCCTAGGCCTCCTACATATATGAAGCAGATGTACAGCTTGGTCTTCACACGGTTCCCTCTACAATTGGGCTGTCTCTGACTCAGACTCTGTTGCTGGACTTTGGATCCCTTTCTTCTTAGCTGGGCTGCTTTGTCTGGTCTTAGTGGGAGAGTGTTTGCTTAATCTTAATGGTACTTGATGTGCCAGAGTGGGTTGGTAGCAGGGGCTTCTTTTCTACGAGAAGAAGGGTAAGGGGAAATGGAGGAGTGGGAGAGTGGGACTGGGAGAAGAGGACAGAGGGGTGTCATCAGAAGAGGGCATCAGATCCCATTACGGATGGTTGTGAGCCACCATGTGGTTGCTGGGAATTGAACTCAGGACCTCTGGAAAAGCAGTCAGCGCTCTTAACTGCTGAGCCATCTCTCCAGCCCCCAGGCAGTTTCTTAAACTATCTTTCCCCCAACCCCACATGGAAATGATGTATGACTCTTTCCCATTTATTACAAAATCTGAACATGGTTCATTTGTAGGAATCTAAGTCCTAATGAATTAATGTCTATCTGAGTACAAATGCAAATTTAAGAGTAATATTCTGATTTTTAGAATAGTGAGCTAATCCCTCTTTCAGAATAAAGCATTGTTATAACTGCAAAATTTAGTACAGTGATTGTCAAGACTTAAAACCTTAAGTAGAAAGATACAGATAATGGAATATTTCTACTTTCTCAGTGAAAGAATTCCCTGTACTCTGACAAAAATTTCTTTACTTTACTCTAATATTTTAGTGACTGGAAACAAATTAACAAGTAATATTTATCTCACCATCAATGTCTAGAAAAATAACATATGCAATATCAGTATGATCAAATGCTTGGCACATATAACCACACACTACTCATTAACATAATGCATGTGACTGATGATATTTTGAACTCAAAATGCTTAAAAAGTCTTTGTAAAAGAGGACCTTTAATCTGATTAAGGAAATATGTGTGAAGGTGAACAAATAATTGCTTATGACAAATAAAATTCATTTCACTAAAATGAAAAATGGCAGTATTTGCATGTGAACTAAGAAAAATGCCTTCAACACAGAAGCAACATTAAGACAAAGTTTCCTTTTACACTCCTTTATCCAGCTGTGAGGTTGGTACTGATGCTTTATGCATTATCTCCTTTGGATATAGCTTCTCTCTCTTTTATTATCCTCCTAGTCAACTAATTCTGCTTCTACTTAGTATCTGCCCACACTTAATCATTCATATGCTTCATCATTACTAAGTATGTATGAATTTTCACTTTCTTTTTTTCAGTTTTAAGACCTTTATTATTAAAATAAAACTTCACAACATCAGACAAAAAAGCCAAACACAATGTATATACAACTCAATGGAATTTTATACTCTTAGAATAGGGATTTGAAATTATACATTTACTCTTTTTGAGATATGTAATATTTGTATATTTAAACTTATTTCATTACTAAAGATAGACATTATCAGTAGTTTTTAGTTCAAACAAATGCTCATCAGTTTTACACTGTAACAGTTACAGATATTGAAATTTCACTTTTGCTACCGTTCCTTACATTTTGACCCCAGTATGATTGTGATTATGGAATTTTATTTTTATGGGATATTTTACTGATTTATTTATTTACATTTCAAATGTTATCTCCTTTTCTGGTTTCCCACCGTTCCCCTTCTCCCTGCTTCTATGAGGGTGTACCCCCACCCACCCACCCACTCCCTGCCTCCTCACCCCAGCATTCTGCTACCCTGGGGCATTGAGCCTTCACATGAACAGGGGCCGCTCCTCCCACTGATACCCGACAAAGCCATCCTCTTCTGCACATGCAGCTGGAGCCATGGGTCCCTCCATGTGTACTCTGGTTGGTGGTTTAGTCCCTGGGAGCTCTGGGTGTACTGGTTGGTTCACATTGTTGTTCCTCCCATGGGGCTGCAAGCTCCTTCAGCTCCTTTGGTCCTTTCTCTAATTCCTCCATTGGGGTCTCAGTGCTCAGGTCAATGGGCGGTTGCAAGCATCCACAACTGTATTTTTCAGGCTCTGGCAGAGCCTCTCAGGATAGTTTCTTATCAATAATCTTCACATCAAAATTTGGAGACTTTCTAACCAATTGTGTGGCATCAATTGAAAGCTAGGTTACATGTCCATGTAATATCCAGTTTTCATAAACACTTATTTGAAGATAGGGAAGAAAAGAGGGGAGAAGTTTCATTTCATAGAAAATAAAGAAATGAATGTGTTCTGGATAATTTCCTTAAATTGATATGAAAAATGAACATGACAATTTGGCCTATCTAGTAAATTGCTGTAGAGTGCTAAATACAACTAGAATGATAGACTGATATTAAATTATAATGCTCCTAATTACAAATCTAAGAAATGTTAGCATGCATATATATATGTATATATATACACATATACATATATATATGGATATAATTAGAGCTCATTTTGCAAATGATAATCATAATATTAGTCAATATTTATATAGCACTTACTATGCTATAGCACCATCATAGATATTTTACGAATGGTGATTCATTGAACTGCATAAGAAATTTAGCTTTGATAGTAGCAATAAGACACGACTTAGAGAAAACACTCAAAGGAGGGGTGCAATACAGATTAGACAGATTTTGTTTTGGTTTTCAACAATGTTGTTGAGTTTGTTGAGCTGTATACAAGCTATCTATGGGACATTACATGTAAAATTTTGCATAAATTGTAGAATGAGGTTTGAGGGAAAATAAGGCAAAGGAGATTTGATAGTGATTGTTCATTACTAAATGAGAACTTTCAGAATGAATTATAAAAGTGTAATATTATATGATGATATACTTGCATTTAAAATATTTTTAGAATTATAGCTATCCAGCTATGTGAAGGACCTTAGAAATTATACTTTCTAATATTCTAATTGAGAAAATTAAATCCAGAGAGATTAGCGTCACAAACCAAATAGAAAACAAACAAAAACACCGCAGAAAACAAAAATAAATTACAGATCAAGATAAAGTAGAAGGTAGATACTAAGCTAAATCAAAGAATGATATTTAATTTTACAATATTTATAGTTTAAGGAAACTAATTCATTTATAGAGCATTTAAGTATAAATTTTCTCAACCTAGATTTCTAATCTAATCTATGGTTTCCTTTCTACTAGTCCAGGTGTCTTAACTTTCTTGCATATTAGGGAATACATAATGGTGGCATAACTATTCAGAATTAAAACAGAGAAGATATTTTGAAAACAGATAAAGACAGACTGCTTATTCTCATATGTGCTGGAGCAAAAAAATGTTGAGGAGTACATAATGTTTCACTTCAAATGGGTCTCCCCATGAAAGCTCAGAAAATACTATATTACATATAACATTTAAAATTGAGCTGTTACATGTGTTTGTGTCTACTCAGGTCTTTGAGTAGAGTGCTATTTGTCTTGACTTTCCATGTTTTGTAAATAATTCAGACATATTCTTTCTAGATTATGATCTGGTTTTTCTCTAAAATACTTAATAAAATTGGCAGGCTCCCCCATCATTGGTCCCTTAAAAGTTCTGTTCTATGTAGCAATTAACCTAAGTTCTTTACTGTACTTCTCATATGAAAACTGGAAAAGAATATTAGAGTATCAAATTTATTTGCATGAAATTTAAGCTCATAATAAATAAAATCATATCCCACCATATTTCATTTGCCACCCTGTAATCTGCAGTGAGAAATAAATACTCTAAGACCCCTTTCTTTCTGTAATCAATTTAAAATAAAAATATCCTTCTAGTCTCTCACTAAGACCTCAAAAATATGTTTATAGAATTAAGAGTATTTATTTTAGAAATTTATAAAACTATCCCATTTTGAGAGTTATCTGAGATAGTCCTATCATTTGAAAATTGGCCTTGTTTATATTTCCATTATAGTCCTTTCTACAGATGTAATTCATTTCAAATATTCCAAAACAGTATTTTCTGTCCTTAATACAAGGACTGGTATTTTACCAAGTTATTTACCTACCTCTAGTTGCCTCTTTCTAAAATGTGCCAAAATATCCAGATTTACTCTGAATCACATCTATTCTTACTTGTAGGCAAAGTATGGGTTTTGTGAAAATGTTGTTTGTTGTTTGTTGCAAATTGTGCTTATTGTCAACAATGCTTTTAGAATGTCTCCTCAATTTTATTCTAGAGAAATTATGAATTTTAAACTTCAATACACACCTTTCATTTAATTAATTAAGCACATTTTTATAATTAGCTCACCATTTATAATAAATATTCCTCTAAGAGAGAATAAGTCAATCTTTGCTTATATGGCCACTTAGTAAATGTTTTCATCTTTGCCACTACTGAACACTGTCTTTGAACTATAGCCACATATAATCTAGAAACCAATGAATATGACTATGCCTCTGTAGAATTTGATTTGCAAAATCAGACAGTTATCATAATTTGCCTCATGGGTTCAGTAAATTTCAGCTTTAAGAGTATCTATGTTTCCTCAGAGCTGTAAAGGGATGTAAACCCCAATATCAGATGATGATCATGTATTGTAATAACTCACCTGAGTATGCTGTTATTAAAGTCTATCGTCATTTGTATGTAGTACGTGAGCTCTAGTTTATGCATATTGACATAGTATCTTCATTTTTAGTGCTATCTTTCAGTTTGAAAACTCATACTATTACTTAAGTCTCATGCAAACATGGTCTAGTAAGTGCCTTATATTTGGAATATATTCAAAATCTTGCATCTAATCATTTGAGTACATAATCATCCTCAAACACATAACTTGCTAGTTTTTTCCTCCTCAAATGGAAGATTTAAAACAATGAGAGACAAAGGTGTGTTGTTGAACAAGATGCTTTAAGTTAGCTCTGAGAGGAATTTAGGATCAATCAATAATGTCAGAAAGAAATTTTGGTCACAAAACTGGTACTGAGAAAAGAACATTACCACAAAATTCATGGAATCTTTATTTTCCTAGTTGTGAGTGAAAGAAGAGGAATGCTTAATATTTTTTCATGTCCCCTTGAGGACTTCAGAAATTAAAAGCAGAACATAGCCAACACTTTGAATCTCAGATTTTATCAGGTGGTCTTCTTGACCCAAAGCATTATTTTCCAACACGACAATTAAATAACTCTTCTAAATAAATCCTCTAAAAATAACCAACTTTCCTAAATGGAAAGATAGTTCTATGATAAATAGGGTTCTAGCTTTCTCATTTTTTAGCTACCTTTGTTAATTTTGGTGAGTCATTTCTCCTTTGCTGTCTTCTGTTGCTTCTTTTTCTTACACAATATAGTAAGATGTGTCCTGGCAGCAGAAACTCTAGAAGTCAAATAAATGACTTAGATAATGCTAATAGAATCGAACACAAACACACACACATACACACACACACACACACACACACACACACAGATCAATTTGTATATAAACTTATTTTCCTGAGAGTTTATTTATTTGTTTGTTTGTTTTTATTAGATAAATTCCTTTTTTGAAAAGCATGTTCTTTATTGAAAAAGGAAGTAAGAACATTTAATGATAAAATTAAAGATTTACATGGAAAATATTTCTGATAGAAGAGATGTATGGAAAAACATGTTAAAATTCAAAATATTCATGGAAAATTAAGGAGTAAAGTGGTAGATATTATAAACATTGCTAAATTACCTGAAAAAATGAAATAAAAATATTTTATGATAGAATTGAAGGTTTACATGGAAAATATTGTAGAAAATGTAGAAAAACTTTAAAATTGAAGATTATTATGAAAAATTTTATATAGATATAATAACAGTAGGCATAAAAGTATTCCTGAGATGATTGAAAGTGAAATTATAAATATTTTCTGATACAGTTGAAGATTTACATGGAAAATATTTCTGACAAAATAGAATAAATATATAGAAAAACATGTTAAAATGGAAAATTATCATGAAAATAATGCAGATAAAATGATAGACATAAAAATTTACTAAATTAATTGAAAGGGGAATTACAAACATTTTCTGATAAAACTGAAGATTTACATGAAAAATATTTCTGTTAGTTTATGGCTTTTTATTGGGGAATTGAGTCCATTGATGTTAAGAGATATTAAGGAATAGTGATTGTTGCTTCCTGTTATTTTTGATGTTATTTTTATGTTTGTGTGGGTATCTTCTTTTGGGTTTCTTGAAAGAAGATTACTTTCTTGCTTTGTCTAGGGTGTAGTTTCCCTCCTTGTGTTGGCATTTTCCATTATCCTTTGTAGGGCTGGATTTGTGGGAAGATATTGTGTAAATTTGGTTTTGTCATGGAATATATTGGTTTCTACATCTATGGTGATTGAGAGTTTTGCTGGGTATAGCAGCCTGGACTGGCATTTGTGTTTTCTTAGGGTCTGTATGAGGTCTGCCCAGGATCTTCTAGCTTTGATTGTCTCTGGTGAGAAGTCTGGTGTAATTCTGATAGGATTTCCTTTATAAGTTATTTGCCCTTTTCCCCTTACTGCTTTTAATATTCTTTCTTTGTTTACTGAATTTGTTGTTTTGATTATTATGTGCCAGGAGGACTTCCTGGTCTGGTACAGTCTGTTTGGAGTTCTGAAGGCTTCTTGTGTGTTCATGGGCATCTCTTTCTTTAGGTTGGGGAAGTTTTCTTCTATAATTTTGTTGAAAATATTTATTGGCCATTTAATTTGGAAATCTTCACTCTCTTCTATACCTATAATCCTTAGGTTTGTACTTCTCATTGTGTCCTGGATTTCCTGCATGTTTTGGGTTACAAGTTTTATGCATTTTGCATTTTCTTTGACTATTGAGTCAATGTTTTCAATGGTATCTTTAGCACCTGAGTTTCTTCTATCTCTTGTATTCTGTTGTTGATGCTTGCATCTATGACTCCTGAAGTCTTTCCAAGGTTTTCTATCTCCAGAGATGTCTCACTTTGTAATTTCTTTATTGTTTCAACTTCCAGTTTTATTTCCTGGATGGTTTTGTTCAGTTACTTCACTTGATTATTTGTGTTTTCCTATAATTCTTTAAGGGATTTTTGTGTTTCCTCTTTAAGGGCTTTTACCTGTTGACAGATGTTCTGTATTTTTTTAAGGGAGTTATTGAAGTCCTTCTTGATGCCCTCTATATTCATCATGAGATATGATTTTAAATCCAACTCTTGTTTTTCTGGTGTGTTGGGGTATCCACAACTTGCTGTGGTGGGATAGCTGGGCTCTGATGTTGCCAAGTAGCCTTGGTTTTTGTTTGTAGGGTTCTTGTGCTTACCTTTCGCCATCTAGTTATCTCTGGTGCTAGTTGGTCTTGCTATCTCTGGCTGGAGTTTGTCCCTCCTGTGGGCCCATAAGACTGTGTCCATACTCTTTGGAGACCAACTTTCTTCAGTCAGGGTCTGTACACAGAAGGCTGTGTATCTGCCTGGCTCCTTGGTGCAAATGGCAGACTGAAGACCTCTGTCCCAGCTGCTCTTCTGATCATATGCCCCATGTGCTCCTAGCTGTTTCCCTCCAGAGAGAAGGAGGAGATCTCACCTTCACACTCAGAAGTGGAAGAGCTGCTGGGAGATCACTCTCTCCTGGCAGGCTGTGCACAGAAGGCTGTGGAGTAGCCTGGCTCCCTGTGCAAATGCTAGATATATTCTTTATTTACATTTCAAATGTCCCCTTTCTTAGTTTCCCACCCCCCAAAATCCCCTAACCCATACCCCATGCCCCTGTTCTTCAATCCACCCACTCCCACTTTCCTGTCCTGGAATTTTAGTAGTAGTTTTAGTTGTAACATCATATTTGAGGTGGTTTTGAGTTTTCTTCTTTTTTATGTCCCCCCCCCGAAGATGCCCTGTAATTTATTTGAGTGACCCATTTGTTTCTTTCAAGTTAAGGTTTGCTTGTGTTTCATCATCATGAATTCAAAAGATCAATCTCTTTCCTGTCTCAAAAACATTTTGAGGATCTGGGTAAGTATATTGCTATTCCAGGAAAAGGTGTAAGAGTACAATGTACACACAAGGTTATAAGTGCAATTTCTTCTCCAGCAAGAATTTATGAGAGTAAATTTGATATGAGCAGCTCTTTTGAGGTGAAATTCATGTGTGATTTTGTTTTTTCTTAGAAACTGCAGGTGCTTTTTATCCCAACATAAATGTTCTTTATTCAATGTCAATCTGAAGGCAAAACAGTATATTCTGCCGGAGACTTGAAATATTACTGATGGGTTTTAAGGAAGGAATAATAATGTTAATCCATTCTCTGTATATTTCATTGCACTTCATCATTTATAAAGCCCTTTGAGTCAAACAGGACAGGTGTTAGTATTCTTCCTTTATAGGTGGATAAACTGAGGCTATTAAATGTGATGAAGACTTTTCTAGATGAAAACAAATTAATGGAATTACCATGATTAAATCCAGGTGAGTTTTAAGGTATTTCGAATATCATTGTATTCTACTTCATGGTTCAAATAAACAGTATCATTAAGAAAAACGATGACATAAAGAGATAGAATTTAAATATAAAAATTAATCATTATCTTAATTAAAATAGACACCTATGCTTTAAAAAGTAAAATGTATTGTGTATATCTGGAGTTTTTAATATGATGCTTCATTTTACATTTCTATATATGTAAAGATTACTGTAGTTAAATAGAATAACATCTGTCACCTAACATAGTTGAATTTTTGTGACAAGAGCTGCTAAATATACTTGCTTAATAAAAATTCTAATATGATAATTTTTAAATCTTATTTCTTAGGTGGTACATTAGGTCTCTAAACTTGGGTATATTCTACATGTGATATTTTTTTTTAGTTATTTTTATTTTCTATATTCTATGTTTACATTTCAAAGGCTTTCCCCTTTCCCAGTTCCCACCCACCATAGTTCCCATAGTTCTTCTCCCCCCAACTATTCCCCAATTATTCCCCCTCCCCCTTCGGTTTCTTTACTAAACTGGATGCAATCTTTACATGCCCAGGGACCTCTCCTTTCTTCTTCTTGGGAATCATTTGACTTGCTATTTGTGTCTTGAGTATTTAGTGCTTCTGGGCTCATTAATATCCACTTATCAGTGATTGCATTTCATGTGCATTCTTTTATGATTGGGTTAGCTCACTCAGGATGATATTTTCCAGGTCTAACCATTTACCTACAAATTGCATGAATTCATTATTTTTAATTGCTGAGTAGTATTCCATTGTATAAATATACGACATTTTCTGTATCCATTCCTCCTTTGAGGGATATTTGGGCTGCTTCCAATTTCTGGCTATTATAAACAAGGCTGCTATAAACATAGTGGAGCATGTGTCTTTATTGCATGTAGGGGAATCCTCTGGGTATATGCCCAGGAGTGGTATGCCAGGGTCCTCTGGAAGTGCCATGCCCAATTTTCTGAGGAACCGCCAAACTGATTTCCAGAGCGGTTTTACCATTTTGCAATCCCACCAACAGTGGAGGAGTGTTCCTCTTTCTCCACATCCTCGCCAGCACTTGTTGTCTCTTGAGTTTTTAATCTTAGCCATTCTGACTGGTTTGAGGTGGAATCTCAGGGTTGTTTTGATTTGCATTTCCCTGATGACTAATGATGTTGAACATCTCTTAAGGTGTTTCTGGGCCATCCAAATTTCTTCTGGTGAAAATTCTTTGTTTAGCTCTGTGCCCCATTTTTTGATAGGGTTATTTGGTTCTTTGCGGTCTAACTTTTTGAGTTCTTTGTATATATTGGATATTAGCCCTCAGTCGGATGTGGGGTTGGTAAAGATCTTTTCCCACTTTGTTGGTTGCCGTTTTGTCCTTCGGACAGTGTCCTTTGCTTTGCAGAAACTTTGTAATTTTATGAGGTCCCATTTGTCGATTCTTGATCTTAGTGCGTACGCTATTGGTGTTCTGTTCAGGAACTTTTCCCCTGTGCCCAAGTCCTCCAGGGTCTTCCCAAGTTTCTTTTCTAATAGTTTCAGTGTGTCTGGTTTTATGTGGAGGTCCTTGATCCACTTGGAGTTGATCTTATTGCAAAGAGATAAGAGTGGGTCAATTCGCATTCTTCTGCATGTTGACCTCCAGTTGAACCAGCACCATTTGTTGAAAAGGCTATCTTTATTCCATCGGATGGTTGTGGCTCCTTTATCAAAGATCAAGTGGCCATAAGTCTGTGGGTTAATTTCTGGGTCTTCAATCCTGTTCCATTGATCTGCTTGCCTGTTGCTATACCAATACCATGCAGTTTTTAACACAATTGCTCTGTAGTACTGCTTGAAGTCAGGGATATTGATTCCCCCAGAAGTCCTTTTATTGTTGAGAATAGTTTTAGCTATCCTGGGTTTTTTGTTGCTCCAGATGAATTTGAGAATTGCTCTTTCTAGATCTATGAAGAATTGAGTTGGGATTTTGATGGGGATTGCATTGAATCTGTATATTGCTTTTGGCAAGATGGCCATTTTTACTATATTGATCCTGCCAATCCAGGAGCAAGAAATATTTTTCCATCTTCTGAGGTCTTCTTCGATTTCTTTCTTCAAGGACTTGAAGTTCCTGTTGTACAGATCTTTCACTTGTTTGGTTAGAGTTACGCCAAGATACTTTATGTTGTTTGTGGCTATTGTGAATGGTGTTATTTCCCTAATTTCTTTCTCAGCCTGCTTGTCCTTTGAGTACAAGAAGGCCACTGACTTGCTTGAGTTAATTTTATAACCTGCCACTTTGCTGAAGTTGTTTATCAGCTGTAGAAGTTCTCTGGTGGAGTTTTTTGGGTCGCTTAGGTAAACTATCATATCGTCTGCAAATAATGATAGTTTCACTTCTTCCTTTCCAATTTGTATCCCTTTGACTTCCTTATGTTGTCTAATTGCTCTTGCTAGAACTTCAAGTACTATATTGAAAAGATATGGAGAGAGAGGGCAGCCTTGTCTAGTCCCTGATTTTAGTGGGAATGCTTCAAGTTTCTCTCCATTTATTTTGATGTTGGCTACTGGTTTGCTGTAGATTGCTTCTACTATGTTTAGGTATGGGCCTTGAATTCCTGCTCTTTCCAAGACTTTTAGCATGAAAGGATGCTGAATTTTGTCGAATGCTTTTTCAGCATCTAATGCGATGACCATGTGGTTTTTTTCTTTCAGTTTGTTTATGTAGTGGATTACATTGATGGATTTCCGTATATTGAACCATCCCTGCATCCCTGGGATGAAGCCTACTTGATCATGGTGGATGATCGTTTTGATGTGCTCTTGGATTCGGTTAGCAAGAATTTTATTTAGTATTTTTGCATCTATATTCATCAGAGAAATTGGCCTGAAGTTCTCTTTCTTTGTTGGATCTTTTTGTGGTTTAGGTATTAGAGTAATTGTGGCTTCGAAGAATGAGTTGGGCAGTGTCCCTTCTGTCTCTATTTTGTGGAATAGTTTGGAGAGTATTGGTGTTAAGTCTTCTTTGAAGGTCTGGTAGAATTCTGCACTAAAACCATCTGGTCCCGTACTTTTTTTTGTTGGGAGGCTTTCTATAACCCCTTCTATTTCTTTAGGGGTTATGGGACTATTTAGCTGGTCTACTTGATGCTGATTTAATTTTGGTATTTGATATCTGTCTAGGAAATCGTCCATTTCCTCCAGATTCTCCAGTTGTTTTGAGTATAGACCTTTGTAGTAGGATCTGATGATCTTTTGAATTTCCTCAGTTTCTGTTGTTATGTCTCCCTTTTCATTTCTAATTTTGTTAATTTGTATACTGTCTCTGTGTCCTTTGGTTAGTCTGGCTAAGGGTTTATCTATCTTGTTGATTTTCTCAAAGAACCAGCTCCTGGTCTTGTTGATTCTTTGTATGGTTCTCTTTGTTTCTATTTGATTGATTTCAGCCCTGAGTTTGATGATTTCTTGTCTTCTACTCCTCCTGGGTGAATTAACTTGTTTTTCTTCCAGGGCTTTAAGGTGTGCCATTAAGCTGCTAGTGTATGCTCTCTCCAGTTTCTTTTTGGATGCACTTAGAGCTATGAGTTTTCCTCTTAGCACTGCTTTCATTGTGTCCCATAGATTTGGGTAGGTTGTACCTTCATTTTCATTGAATTCTAAAAAGTCTTTGATTTCTTTTTTTATTTCTTCCTTGACCAAGGTGTCATTGAGTAGAGTATTGTTCAGTTTCCATGTGTATGTGGGCTTTCTGTTGTTTTTGTTGCTATTGAAGACCACTCTTACTCCATGGTGATCTGATAAGAGGCATGGGATTAGCTCGATCTTCTTGTATTTGTTGACATCTGTCTTGTGACCGATTATATGGTCTATTTTGGAGAAGGTACCATGCGGTGCTGAGAAATGGTATATTCTTTAACTTTAGGATGAAATGTTCTATATATATCTGTTAAATCCAATTGGTCCAGAGTTTCAATTAGTTTCACTGTGTCCCTGTTTAGTTTCTGCTTTCCTGATCAGTCCATTGAGGAGAGTGGGGTGTTGAAGTCACCCACAATTATTGTGTTAGGTGTAATGTGTGCTTTAAGCTTTAGTAAGGTTTCTTTTACGAATAAGGGTGCCCTTGCATTTGGAGCATAGATGTTCAGTATTGAGAGCTCTTCCTGGTGGATTTTCCCTTTGGCCAGCAAGAAGTGACCTTCTGAGTCTCTTTGGATGATTTTAGGTTGAAAGTCAATTTTATCTGATATTAGAATGGCTACTCCAGCTTGTTTCCTGAGACCATTTGCTTGTAAAATTGTCCTCCAGCCTTTTACTCTAAGGTAGTGTTTGTCTTTAACACTGAGATGTGTTTCCTGTATGCAGCAAAATGTAGGGTCCTGTTTCCGTATCCAGTCTGTTAATCTATGTCTTTTTATTGGGGAATTGAGTCCATTGAGGTTAAGAGATATTAAGGAATAGTAATTATTACCTCCAGACATTTTTGAAATTATATTTATTTATCTTATTTATTTTTTATATTCGAGACGTTATCTTCTTTTGGGTTTGATGAGAGGAGGTTTCTATCTTGCTTCTTCCCGGGTGTAGTTTCCGTCCTTGTCTTGGTGTTTTCCCCCTATTATCCTTTGTAGGGCTGGATTTGTGGAGAGATATCTTGCAAATTTGGTTTTGTCATGGAATACCTTGATGTCTCCATCAATGGCAATTGAGAGTTTTGCTGGGTAAAGTAGTTTTGGCTGAAGTTTGTGTTCTCTTAGAGTTTGCATGATATCTGCCCAGGATCTTCTAGCTTTCATGGTCTCAGGTGAGAAGTCTGGTGTTATTCTGATAGGTTTTCCTTTATATGTTACTTGGCCTTTTTCTCTTGCTGCCTTTAGTATTCTTTCTTTGTTTATTACATTTGGAGTTTTGATTATTATGTGACGGGATGTATTTCTGTTCTGGTCCAGTCTGTTTGGGGTTCTATAGGCTTCTTGTATATTCATGGGCATCTCTCTCCTTAGGTTGGGGAAGTTTTCTTCCATAATTTTGTAGAAGATATTAGCTGGCCCTTTAACTTGTAAATCTTCACTCTCGTCTATACCTATAATCCTTAGGTTTGGTCTTCTCATAGTGTCTTGGATTTCCTGGATGTTTTGGGTTACCACCTTTTTGCATTTAGTATTTTCTTTGACTGTTGAATCAATGGTTCCTATGGTATCTTCGGCTTCTGAGATTCTGTCTTCTATCTCTTGTATTCTATTGTTGATACTTGCGTCTATGGCCCCTGATTTCTTCCCCAGGTTTTCTATCTCCAATGTTGTCTCCCTCTGTGATTTCTTAGTTGTTTCTACTTCTGTTTTTAGTATCTGGATGGATGTGCTCAGATCTTTCGCTTGCTTGATTGTGTTTTCATGAATTTCTTTAATAGATTTTTGTGCTTCCTCTTTCATAGCTTCTACTTGTTGGCCCACGTTCTTCTGTAGTTCTTTAAGTGACTTTTGTCTTTCTTCCTTATTGTCTTCTTCTCTTTGATCCATCTTCTCCTGCATTTCTTGAAGTGATTTTTGTATTTGCCTCATAAAGGCTTCTAACTTTTGATCCATTTTCTCCTCTATTTCTTTACGAGATTTTTCTATGTGTTCAGCTACCAGCATCCTGACCAGTGATTTTATATCCAAGTCTTGTTTTTCTGGTGTTTTAGGGTATCCAGGGATTCCTGTTGTTGGAGAACTGGGTTCAGATATTGTCATGTTGCCTTGATTTTTGTTAGTAACGTTCCTTCGTTTTCCTTTTGCCATCTGGTTATTTCTGGTTTTAGTTGGCCTTGTTGTCAGTGGCTGGTGTTTGAATCTCCTGTGAGGCTGGGCTCACCTGTTGTTTCTCTATTGGTGAATATGTGTGACTGCTGCTTTAAGGGATCATAAGCTGGCTGCCACCCATGCGATTGTAGCCCCTGTTGGAGTCTGTCTACCTGGGCTTCTCCAGCTGTGTCCTGGTTGCAAGGAACTCCGAGAGCCTAGCAGATCCCCCCGTGAGGGTAGCCCTGGAAGGGGTGTTTACCTGGGCCTTTCCAGCTATGTCCTGGTTGCAATATGGAGGCCCGTAGCTACCACTGGTCCAGGGGCCGGCGAGCTGGTTGCAGAAGGCAGCCTAGGTGCTCACCAGAGGGCGGGGATGTCCCACAGAGCCTGGGCCTTTCCAGCTCTGTCCTGGTTGCAATATGGAGGCCCGCCGCTACTGCTGGTCCAGGGGCCGGCGAGCTGGTTGCAGAACGCAGCCTTGGTGCTCACCAGAGGGCTAGGTGATGTCCCACAGAGCCTAGGCGGGACTCCGCCTGCTTGGCTCCGAGACCCTAGCAGATACCCCCGTGAGTGTAGCCCTGGAAGGGGTGTTTATCTGGGCCTTTCCAGCTGTGTCCTGGTTGCAATATGGAGGCCCGCTGCTACACCGGTGGTCTAGGGGCCGAGGAGCTGGTTGCAGAACGCAGCTTAGGTGCTCACCAGAAGGCAGGGATGTCCCACAGAGCCTGGGCCTTTCCAGCTGTGTCCTGGTTGCGATATGGAGGCCCGCCGCTACACCGCTGGTCTAGGGGCCAGCGAGCTGGTTGCAGAATGCAGCCTAGGTGCTCACCAGAGGGCGGGGATGTCCCACAGAGCCTGGGCCTTTCCAGCTGTGTCCTGGTTGCGATATGGAGGCCCGCCGCTACACCCTACATGTGATATTTTTATATAATCTAACTTCCATTGTATTCTTTTTCTCTGCATTTGTATTTTTTTATTTTCTATATTCTATGTTTACATTCCAAAGGCTTTCCCCTTTCACAGTTCCCACCCACCATAGTTCCCATAGTTCCTATCCCCCCCCCAACTATTCCCCAATCATTCCCCCTCCGCCCTCGGTTTCTTTACTAAACTGGATGCAATCTTTACAGGCCCAGGGTCCTCTCCTTTCTTCTTCTTGGGAATCATTTGACTTGCTATTTGTGTCTTGAGTATTTAGGGCTTCTGGGCTCATTAATATCCACTTATCAGTGATTGCATTTCATGTGCATTCTTTTGTGATTGGGTTAATTCACTCAGGATGATATTTTCCAGGTCTAACCATTTACCTACAAATTGCATGAATTCATTATTTTTAATTGCTGAGTAGTATTCCATTGTATAAATATACCACATTTTCTGTATCCATTCCTCCTTTGAGGGATATTTGGGCTGCTTCCAATTTCTGGCTATTATAAACAAGGCTGCTATAAACATAGTGGAGCATGTGTCTTTATTGCATGCAGGGGAATCCTCTGGATATATGCCCAGGAGTGGTATGCCAGGGTCCTCTGGAAGTGACATGCCCAATTTTCTGAGGAACTGCCAAACTGATTTCCAGAGCGGTTTTACCATTTTGCAATCCCACCAACAGTGGAGGAGTGTTCCTCTTTCTCCACATCCTCGCCAGCACTTGTTGTCTCTTGAGTTTTTAATCTTAGCCATTCTGACTGGTGTGAGGTGGAATCTCAGGATTGTTTTGATTTGCATTTCCCTGATGACTAATGATGTTGAACATCTTTTAAGGTGTTTCTGGGCCATCCGAATTTCTTCTGGTGAAAATTCTTTGTTTAGCTCTGTGCCCCATTTTTTGATAGGGTTATTTGGTTCTTTGGGATCTAACTTCTTGAGTTCTTTGTATATATTGGATATTAGCCCTCTGTTGGATGTGGGGTTGATGAAGATCTTTTCCCACTTTGTTGGTTGCAGTTTTGTCCTTCTGACAGTGTCCTTTGCTTTGCAGAAACTTTGTAATTTTATGAGGTCCCATTTGTCGATTCTTGATCTTAGTGCGTAGGCTATTGGTGTTCTGTTCAGGAACTTTTCCCCTGTGCCCAAGTCCTCCAGGGTCTTCCCAAGTTTCTTTTCTAATAGTTTCAGTGTGTCTGGTTTTATGTGGAGGTCCTTGATCCACTTGGAGTTGATCTTAGTGCAAAGAGATAAGAGTGGGTCAATTTGCATTCTTCTGCATGATGACCTCCAGTTGAACCAGCACCATTTGTTGAAAAGGCTATCTTTATTCCATCGGATGGTTGTGGCTCCTTTATCAAAGATCAAGTGACCATAAGTCTGTGGGTTAATTTCTGGGTCTTCAATCCTGTTCCATTGATATGCTTGCCTGTTGCTATACCAATACCATGCAGTTTTTTAACACAATTGCTCTGTAGTACTGCTTGAGGTCAGGGATATTGATTCCCCCAGAAGTCCTTTTATTGTTGAGAATAGTTTTAGCTATCCTGGGTTTTTTGTTGCTCCAGATGAATTTGAGAATTGCTCTTTCTAGATCTATGAAGAATTGATTTGGGATTTTGATGGGGATTGCATTGAATCTGTATATTGCTTTTGGCAAGATGGCCATTTTTACTATATTGATCCTGCCAATCCAGGAGCAAGAAATATTTTTCCATCTTCTGAGGTCTTCTTCGATTTCTTTCTTCAAGGACTTGACGTTCCTGTTGTACAGATCTTTCGCTTGTTTGGTTAGAGTTACGCCAAGATACTTTATGTTGTTTGTGGCTATTGTGAAGGGTGTTATTTCCCTAACTTCTTTCTCAGCCTGCTTATCCTTTGAGTACAAGAAGGCCACTGACTTGCTTGAGTTAATTTTATAACCTGTCACTTTGCTGAAGTTGTTTATCAGCTATAGAAGTTCTCTGGTGGAGTTTTTTGGGTCGCTTAGGTAAACTATCATATTGTCTGCAAATAATGATAGTTTCACTTCTTCCTTTCCAATTTGTATCCCTTTGACTTCCTTATGTTGTCTAATTGCTCTTGCTAGAACTTCGAGTACTATATTGAAAAGATATGGAGAGAGAGGGCAGCCTTACTATATTGAAAAGATATGGAGAGAGAGGGCAGCCTTGTCTAGTCCCTAATTTTTGTGGGAATGCTTCAAGTTTCTCTCCATTTATTTTGATGTTGGCTACTGGTTTGCTGTAGATTGCTTTTACTATTTTTAGGTATGGGCCTTGAATTCCTGCTCTTTCCAAGACTTTTAGCATGAAAGGATACTGAATTTTGTCTAGTGCTTTTTCAGCATCTAATGAGATGACCATGTGGTTTTTTTCTTTCAGTTTGTTTATGTAGTGGATTACATTGATGGATTTCCTTATATTGAACCATCCCTGCATTCCTGGGATGATGCCTACTTGATCATGGTGGATGATCATTTTGATGTGCTCTTGGATTCGGTTAGCAAGAATTTTATTTAGTATTTTTGCATCTATATTCATCAGAGAAATTGGCCTGAAGTTCTCTTTCTTTGTTGGATCTTTTTGTGGTTTAGGTATTAGCGTAATTGTGGCTTCGAAGAATGAGTTAGGCAGTGTCCCTTCTGTCTCTATTTTGTGGAATAGTTTGAAGAGTATTGGTGTTAAGTCTTCTTTGAAGGTCTGGTAGAATTCTGCACTAAAACCATCTGGTCCCGTACTTTTTTTGGTTGGGAGGCTTTCTATATTCTTCTATTTCTTTAGGGGTTATGGGACTTCTATTTCTTTAGGGGTTAAGGGACTATTTAGCTGGTCTACTTGATGCTGATTTAATTTTGGTATTTGATATCTGTCTAGGAAATCGTCCATTTCCTCCAGATTCTCCAGTTGTTTTGAGTATAGACCTTTGTAGTAGGATCTGATGATCTTTTGAATTTCCTGTTTCTGTTGTTATATCTCCCTTTTCATTTCTAATTTTGTTAATTTGTATACTGTCTCTGTGTCCTTTGGTTAGTCTGGCTAAGGGTTTATCTATCTTGTTGATTTTCTCAAAGAACCAGCTCCTGGTCTTGTTGATTCTTTGTATGGTTCTCTTTGTTTCTATTTGATTGATTTCAGCCCTGAGTTTGATGATTTCTTGTCTTCTACTCATGCTGGGTGAATTAACTTGTTTTTCTTCCAGGGCTTTAAGGTGTGCCGTTAAGCTGCTAGTGTATGCTCTCTCCAGTTTCTTTTTGGATGCACTTAGAGCTATGAGTTTTCCTCTTAGCACTGCTTTCATTGTGTCCCATAGATTTGGGTAGGTTGTACCTTCATTTTCATTGAATTCTAAAAAGTCTTTGATTTCTTTTTTTATTTCTTCCTTGACCAAGGTGTCATTGAGTAGAGTATTGTTCAGTTTCCATGTGTATGTGGGCTTTCTGCTGTTTTTGTTGCTATTGAAGACCACTCTTACTCCATGGTGATCTGATAGGAGGCATGGGATTAGCTTGATCTTCTTGTATTTGTTGACATCTGTCTTGTGACCGATTATATGGTCTATTTTGGAGAAGGTACCATGCGGTGCTGAGAAAAAGGTATATTCTTTAGCTTTAGGATGAAATGTTCTATATATAGCTGTTAAATCCAGTTGGTCCAGAGTTTCAATTAGTTTCACTGTGTCCCTGTTTAGTTTCTGCTTTCCTGATCGGTCCATTGAGGAGAGTGGAGTGTTGAAGTCACCCACAATTATTGTGTTAGGTGTAATGTGTGCTTTAAGCTTTAGTAAGGTTTCTTTTACGAATAAGGGTGCCCTTGCATTTGGAGCATAGATGTTCAGTATTGAGAGCTCTTCTTGGTGGATTTTCCCTTTGGCCAGCAAGAAGTGACCTTCTGAGTCTCTTTGGATGATTTTAGGTTGAAAGTCAATTTTATCTGATATTAGAATGGCTACTCCAGCTTGTTTCCTGAGACCATTTGCTTGTAAAATTGTCTTCCACCCTTTTACTCTAAGGCAGTGTTTGTCTTTAACACTGAGATGTGTTTCCTGTATGCAGCAAAATTTAGTGTCCTGTTTCCATATCCAGTCTGTTAATCTATGTCTTTTTATTGGGGAATTGAGTCCATTGATGTTAAGAGATATTAAGGAATAGTAATTATTACCTCCAGACATTTTTGAAATTATATTTATTTATCTTATTTATTTTTTATATTCGAGACGTTATCTTCTTTTGGGTTTGATGAGAGGAGGTTTCTATCTTGCTTCTTCCTGGGTGTAGTTTCCGTCCTTGTCTTGGTGTTTTCCCCCTATTATCCTTTGTAGGGCTGGATTTGTGGAAAGATATCTTGCAAATTTGGTTTTGTCATGGAATACCTTGATGTCTCCATCAATGGCGATTGAGAGTTTTGCTGGGTAAAGTAGTTTTGGCTGAAGTTTGTGTTCTCTTAGAGTTTGCATGATATCTGCCCAGGATCTTCTAGCTTTCATGGTCTCAGTTGAGAAGTCTGGTGTTATTCTGATACCGAGAGCCTAGCAGATCCCCTGTGAGGATAGCCCTGGAAGGGGTGTCTACCTGGGTCTTTCCAGCTGTGTCCTGGTTGTAATATGGAGGCCCGCTGCTATCGCTGGTCCAGGGGCTGGCAAGCTGGTTGCCGAACACAGCCTCAGTGCTCAGTCAGAGGGTGCAGGGATGTCCCACAGAGCCTGGGCCTTTCCAGCTGTGTCCTGGTTGCAATATGGAGCCCGCCACTACTGCTGGTCCAGGGGCCGGCGAGCTGTTTGCAGAACGCAGCCTTGGTGCTCTGCCAGAGGGCGTGGGGATGTCCCACAGAGCCTAGGGGGAACTCAGCCTGCTTGGCTCCAAGACCCTAGCAGATCCCCTCGTGAGGGTAGCCCTGGAAGGGGTGTTTACCTGGGCCTTTCCAGCTATGTCCTGGTTGCAATATGGAGGCCTGCCGCTACCGCTGGTCCAGGGGCCGGTGAGCTGGTTGCAGAACGCAGCCTTGGTGCTCTGCCAGAGGGCGCGGGGATGTCCCACAGAGCCTGGGCCTTTCCAGCTGTGTCCTGGTTGCAATGTGGAGGCCCGCCGCTACTGCTGGTCCAGGGGCCGGTGAGCTGGTTGCAGAATGCAGCCTCGGTGCTCAGCCAGCTGCATTTGTATTTTGTAAACTGTATATATCATGATATCATCATATTCATGACTATGTACAATGTATATTAACCAACAAATTATTTGAAAACATCAAAAATAAGGACACTATTTGTTACAATGGGAGCAATGGAGATGTATATAACACATTTAAATGGGATTGTATGGTATCCTATTCATTTCTACAGCTTATTTAATGTAACATATTGTCTTCTAGATCAATAATGTCAAATGGCAGGAAATGATTTTTAAAGATGAGCAGTATGCTCATGTGTATTACATTTTCTATCTATCTATCTATCTATCTATCTATCATCTCCATCCATACATCATCCATCTACCATTCATCCATCCATCCATCCATCTATCCATCCATTCATTGATTGAGGGACATTTTTGCTGTTTGTATAAATTGTCAATTGTGAATGATGATACAATGAGCATAGAAGTGATGATATTTTTGAGAAATGATGCTTCCCACCTTAGTTTACTTATTTATTCACTTTACATAATGATCACTGACCCTCCTCCCTGTCTTCCCCTTTCACACAATTCCTTCCCTCTTCTCCCAACCCCTTCTCCTTTGAGAGGATGGAAGATTCCATTGGGTATATCTTACCCTCTCACATCAAATCTCTGAAGGGCTATTCACACCCTCTCCTACTAAGGTCAGACAAGGCAGCCCTGTTAGGGGAATGGGTTCCACAGACAGGCAAGATTTAGTGACAGACCCTGCTCCAGTTGTTGGAAAACAGGAATGGAGACATATACTACATATGTTCAGGATGCCAAGTCCAGCCTGTTTATGTTCTTTGGTTGGTGCTTCTGTCTCTGAGTGCCCCCAAGGTTCCGGGTTATTTGACTGTGTTGGTATTCCACTGGGGTTCCTATCCCTTCTAGGTACCACAATCATTCCCTCAGCTCTTTTATAAGAGTCCCTGAGCTGTATCCAATGTTGGTCTGTGGGTCTCTGCATCTATTTCAGTCAGTTGGTGGGTGTAGTCTCTTAGAGGATAGTTATTCTAGGCTTCTTTCTACAAGCATAACCAAATATCATTAATAGTCTTAAGGATTAGTGTTTGCTCAAGGGACGGGTTTCAAGTTGAGCTGGTTATTGCTTGGCTATTCCTTCAGTCTCTGCTCCATTCATCCCTGCATTCTTTGTAGACAGGAAAAATCTTGAGTTGAAAGCTTTGTAGGTAGGATGGTGTCCTTATCCCTCCATGGGGGCCTTGCCTGACTCCAGGAAGTGACCAGTTCAAGTTGCATATACCCAATGATAGGAGTCTCAGCTAAAGTTACCCCCATTGACTCCTGGGAGGCTCCAGCATTTCAGGTTCCTGGCACTTTCTAGGGATCCCACAATCCCCAACCCCCTCCAGGCACTGATTTCCATTCAGTCTCCTGACCCTCTGGCCCTCTCTCCTGTCTCTTCCCACACCTGATCCTGAACCCCTCCCCATTCCCTCCCCTACCCCTCTCCCTATGTTCTTGATCAGCATCTTATGACTATTTTATTCCCCTTTCTTTTTATTTATTTATTTATTTATTTATTTATTTATTTATTTATATTTTTAATTAAATATCATCTTCATTTACATTGCCAATGATAAAACCTTTCCCGATTTCCCCTCTCTCCAGAGACCCCAACCCCCTCCTCCTCCTGCCCCCACGTACATGCCCCTCCACCTGACACACTCCCACCTCTCCCAGTCGGTTTCTCTTTGTTGGGGCCTCTATTGAGCCTTTACATGACCAAGGACCACTCCTCCCACTGATGCCCAAAAAGGCATTCCTCTGCCACATTTTTGGCTGGAACCATGTGTACCCCTTGATTGATGGTTTAGTCCCTGGGAGTCTTGGGGCGTCTGGGTGGCAGAAATCATTGTTCTTCCCATGGGGCTATAAACCCTTTCAGATCCTCTGGCCCACCCTCTAGCTCCTCCAATGGGGACACCACACCCAGTCCAATGGTTGGTTGCTAGCTTCTGCCTCTGTATTTGTAAGGCTCTGGCAGGGCCCCTCTGGAGACAACCATGTCATGGTCCTTTTGGTGACTGTTTATAGGATGCCCAGGTAGGGCAGTCTCTGAGTGGCCTTTTGAGATTCCACCTTATACCAGTCAGAATGGCTAAAATAAAAAACTCAGGGGACAGCAGATGCTGGAGAGGATGTGGGGAAAAAGAAACACTTCTTCATTGTTGGTGGGATTGCAAGCTGGTAAAACCACTCTGGAAATCAGTTTGGTGGTTCCTCAGAAAATTAGACATACTATTACCTGAGGACCCAGCTATACCACTCCTGGGCATATATACCCAGAAGATATTCCTACATGTAATAAGGACACATGCTCCACTATGTTCATAGCTGCCTTATTTATAATAGCCAGAAGATGGAAAAACCCAGATATCCTTCAACAGAGGAATGGATACAGAAACTATGGCATATATACACAATGGAGTGCTATTCGGCTATTAAAAACAATGAATTCATGAAATTCTTAGGCAAAAGTGTGGAACTACAAAGTATCATCCTGAGCGAGGTAACCCAATCACAAAAGAACACACATGGCATGCACTCACTGATAAGCAGATGTTAGTCCAAAAGCTCAAAATAAACAAGTTACAATTCAACCAGCACAGGAAGCTCAAGAAGAAGGAGGACTTAAATGAGGGTGCTTTGGTTCCTCTGAGAAAGGGAACAAAATTCTCACAAGAGCAATAAGGGAGACAATGTGTGGAGCAGAGACTGAAGGAAAGGCCATTCATTCCCCCCCCCCTTTTTTTAAGTATATGTAGGGGATTTATATACATAACGTGAATCTTCTTTGGTTACTGGTTCAGTCTCTAGAGCCTCCATGGACACATAAAATCAACAGTTGATTTCAGGTTTTCTTGTGGACTCATGGTTTTGAAAAGTTGCCTAAAATGTTAATAGGGTAAAACAGGCATGTTTGACAAATGGTAGTAGAACACTTGATATCTAAATGTAGAACAATTAAATTAGATGCTTATCTCTCATTCCACTCCAATAATCACTATAATAAATAATTAGAATCCTTATAAGACTCCAAACTCCAAAACTGCTAGAGGAAAATTTTGGGAAAAAAATCATTGAGATATTATAATAGGTAAGGAACGTGTGAACATATCTTTGTTCAATAAATAATGCCAACATTTGAGAAATATATGTATATATACATACATACATACACATATAATTTTATAAGGTATATGTATATAAACATGCATATATTCATATATATGTATATAAATATATGTATATATTTATAACAAGTTATGACATTAAGTGGATGAAGATACAACATGATTGGGAGAATTTTGTAACAATTTAGAAATATCTGTGATATAAAAGACATAAAAACATAACCAATAACAAAATAAACAATTCAGAAAGAAAATAGGATAAGAAATATAATCAGGTGTTCTCAAAGAAGACATAAAATTTTTAATGTATTTTTAAAAGTTCTTCATATTCTTACTCATTTGAAAAATGAAATAGAAATGATTTGGCTATCATTAAGAAGATAAAAGACAATAAATTCTAGGAGGGTGGGGAGAGGAGATTCCTTCTTCACTATTGATAAGAATGTGAAATGGAATATCAAATATGAAGTCTCTTGTTAAATATGACTAGATAGTCATTAAAGAAGATATTAATATTGGAAAGGTCTGAGCTTGTGGATCAGTTAGATTAACAATGAAAAAAATTCCCTCCTACCAAAGCAAACTACACATTCAAATCAATATCTGTCATCAAAGTTCCAACACAATCATTCCCCTTCCTAA
Source organism: Apodemus agrarius (assembly GCA_964023405.1). Taxonomy (NCBI): domain Eukaryota; kingdom Metazoa; phylum Chordata; class Mammalia; order Rodentia; family Muridae; genus Apodemus; species Apodemus agrarius. Next base: position 72,926,824 of record OZ030010.1, on the reverse strand, counting down.
GTGGGATTCTAGTATCCTAACTTGGGCTTTCCTTTATGTTTAATTTTTTTGGGTCTGTGGATTGTAGGATGTGTGTCTTGTACTTTATGGCTAATATCTACTTCTAAGTGAGTGCATACCATGCATGTCCTTATGGGTCTAGACTACCTCACGATTATATTCTCAAATCCCATCCATTTCCCTGCAAAATTATGACGTCCTTGTTTTTAATAACTGAGTAGTATTTCATTGTGTAGATGAATCACATTTTCTGTACCTATTCTTTGGCTGAGGGACATCTGGGATGTTTCCAGTTTCTGGCTATTATACATAATGGTGCTCTATAGTGAAGCAAGTATCTGTATGGTTTGGTTGAACACATTTTGGGCATATGTCCAGGAGTGGTATAGCTGGACCTTGAGGTAGAATTACTTCCAATTTTCCGAGAAGCTTCCAGATGGATTTTTCAGAGTGGTTGCATAAGTTTGGAGTCCCAAAAGCAATGGAGAAAATTTCCCCTTGCTCCACATCCTTACCAGCATGTATTATCCCTTGAGTCCTTGATCTTAGCCATTCTCATGAATTTAAGATGGAAACTCAGAGTTACATTTTAATTTGCATTTCCCTGATGACTAAGGACTTTAAACATTTCTTTAAGTGCTTCTCAGCCATTCATTATTTCTCTTTTGAGAATTCTTGTTTGGCTCTGAGCTATGTCCAATATTTGCCTTTTTAAAATCATGTTATTTGGATTGTTGGTTGTGTCTAACTTCTTGGGTTATTTATAAATTTTGGATATTAGCCCTCTTTCAGTTGTAGAGTTGGTGAAGATCCTTTCCTAATCTGTAAGCTACCATTTATCCTATTAACTGTCCTTTGCCTTAAAGAAACTTTGCAGTTTCATGAGTTCCCAATTATCAATTTTTGATTTTAGAGTCTGAGCAATTGGTGTACTGTTCAGAAAATTGTCTCCTGTACCAACTTATTCAAGGCTATTTGCCACTTTCTCGTTGATTAGATTTAGTATACCCAGTTTTTTTGTTGAAGTATTTGATCAACTTGGAGTTGAGTGTTGTGCAGGGTTATAGATAGGGATCTAATTATATTCTTATACATGCAGACATCACTTAGAACCTCACCATTTGTTGAAGATGTTTTCTTCTTTTCATTGTATTATTTTGGTTTCTTTGTCAAAAATGCAGTGTCCATAGGTATGTGGGTGTATTTCCAGGTCTTCAATTTTATTCCAGTAAAGGTTTGTCATTGCTTCAGAGGTGACTGTGTGACACAGCCACCAAGGCATCGTTCTCAAGCACTGATGATCATTGCATGCATAAGGCTCCTTTGTATAATAATGTATATATTTTACTTTATGTTCCTCCTTTGCAAAATGCTCTCACTGCCAAAGTTATTGGGGGATATTCTCCCTGATACGGTTAATGATTCCATGATAGTCAGAAATAGCATGATTCTGAGAAGTGAGAACGTATCTGATGAGCTTCAGCAATATGGTGGCCATGACCTTCAGGACAGCCCTTGATGCTGTGGGGAAAATATTCTGAAAACACAAGTCCAAGAATATAGAAATCAATGTAAGAACTGTTCTTTACAGGATTTCTCCATTATGTAAAATGTAAGAATTCAATATGAAATGTATGAGGGCCTTCACAGGCCTGAAAGAATAGAGGCTGCTGAACTAATGAGCCAGCTCTTCCAGAAGGACATTAAGGAAGGAGATAAAAAGATTTAGGTAGTGGTGATCTCAGGACAAGATTCTACCCAGCTAAGATTATTGTTTGTGTTCAAAGTTAAACGAAAAAATAGTTTGGGCTTTTATATTGGAATAAACTATAATCTAGAAAAGGAGGGCAGACCTGTGCTCCAGATCTTGAGGCTGGAAGACACAGGCTTTTGATTTGGATCTTGAGGGAATAGTGGCCATGACAAACCTAGGCCCAGGCACAGTGGTACATAGCTATAGTCCTGGGAGACAAAGGCAAGCAGATTTTTGAGTTGTAGGCCAGCCTGGAACAGAGTAAGTTCTAGGTAAGGAAAAGCTTACTTATGTCTAGGCATTCTGGTACACAACTTTAATCCCAGCATTCAGGAGACAGAGCTATGTAGATCTCTGAGTTCAATGTTTGTCTACAGAGCAAGTTCTAGGACAGCCAAACTTATATAGTAAAGGAGTTGTAAAACAGAAAGCTGGTGATAATATTTTTCTTTTTTTATTGGATATATTCTTTATTTACATTTCAAATATCCCCTTTCCTGGTTTACCCCAGAAACCTCCTATTCTGTTACTCCTCCTTCTGCTTCTATGAGGGTGTTCCCCTACTCACCCACCCATCCACTCCTGCTTCCCCATGCTGGTGTTCCCCTATATTGGGACATTGACCCTTCACAGGACCAAGGGCCTCTCTTCTCATTGATGTCCAGCAATACCAAAGGGACAAGATACAGAAGCTTTGGTCCTTCTTAGAAGGGGGAACAAAATACTCAAAGGAGGAAATATGGAGACAAAGTGTGGAGTAGAAACTGAAGGAAAAGCCATCCAGAGACTGACCCAGCTGGTGATAATAGAATAATGGGGTCATGCTCCAACTCCAGCAAGCATCAGAACTCAGCAACTTTGCCCATGTGGCTCTGTCTTTAGAGCCAAGTGGCTTAGGTCATAAAATGCTAATTTCTGGGGTAATCAAAAGGGAACTTGGAGTAAATGATTGAATTGATATGCAAATCTCAAGGAAAGTAGTTTATGAAAAATAAATGACTGGGCTTTGCTCTTCAAGAGAGAGCTATCCAGATCAGAGGGTTATCTTGAGCAGAACACAGAGCAGTCATTTTACATCCATCACTGACTCTGAGTCATTTTTCCACTGCTCCCAACACCCCTTTATCAGGACACCTGACCAAGCAAAGACTACTACTCAACAATTCCATTGATCAACTTCTCTGTTTTTATACTAACATCATGCAGTTTTTTATTTCTATTGCTCTGTAATACAACTTGAAATTAGGGACAGTAATACCTCCAGAAGTTTCTTTATTTTATAGGATTGTTCCGGGTATCCTGAATTAATTTTTTCCATATGAAGTTGAGGATTTTTTCAAGGTCTATAAAAGGTCTATAAAGAAGTCTCTTGGAATTGAGAGCTAATGCTTTTATTCTTTTGAATAGATACACAGAAAGTAAAGTTCTAGATCACAACTTAGTTTTATGTTTTTATTTAGTTAAGAAACCCCTAGGTCAAAAATCTACTGCTATTGGTGTCATAGGTCCTCTCCTAGTATTATGATTTTGCTAAATAGAAATAGCAATAAATTATCTTCTATGATTTATCTCTATACCTATAGATTACTGCACCTCTCACCCCTCATTAGAAAGGCTTCTTTTGGTAATAGATGTAGATTAACACAAAGATCCACAAGTGGTAAACTTGGACAGAATAAGAGACTGTGAAATGATAAAGTTCTCTGTAAGACATCTATATAAATACCCTCCCATCAAAGTTCAAGATTCATCATAGAGGAAGGGGGGTGTGCTGGTTTGAATGAGAATTGGACCTATAGGTTTATTTGTTTGGTACTTTGTCTTCAGTGGTTGAACTGTATGGGGAGGTTTATGAGGTATGTCTTTGTTGGTAGAGGTGTGCTACTTGGAATCAGATTTGGGGTTTCAAAAGACTCCTATCATTTCTAGTCATCAGTCTCTGTTTCATGATTTTGTCTCAAGGTGTATGTACTAAGCTACTGCTCCAACCACCTACAATGCCCACCTCTGTGCTGTCATATTCCTCTCTGTGATGACCATGGACTCTATCCCTCGGAAACTATAAGCACCAATATAAATGTTTCTTTTTATACTTTGTCTTTGTCATGATGCTTGATCACAGCAATGGAAAAGTAAAATATGGAGTCTCTTTTGTGTAGATAAGCTATTGCTGAGCATGAAACTTTTCCCCAAGTGTGGATATATATTCATTTGTCACCCTTCTGAAGAGAACTGCTTCTTACATCTCACAAATGCTATGAATTACAAACAGCTTTTTGGTTAAGAGTAGGACTTTGTACTGGGATTTGATCTCGGTTGAATTTGTGTATGTCTTAAGAATGATTTTACACTCTCTGTGAAGTCTATGTGCTCTGTTGGGTCTGGAAAATGTTTTTCTTGAGTTGTCTACCACTTGTGGCTCTTTCAACATCTTCTTCTGCATAAATTCCCAATATGAGACAAGAGGAATGTGATAAGGACATTCCATTTAGGATTTGATGCTAAAATGTTTCTCACTCTCTTCACATTACAGTGTTTTCTGTGATAACTACGTGAGTTTGATTTGTACTGCCCATATACTCATAGGTGTATGACCGGACAATTGAGCATGGCCAAATATACAAAGCATACCCTTGAAGAAACTTTACTCTCCTTTTCCCAGAGTCCATCAAATATCAGTAGCTCTTCATTTAGAATAGGTGCTTATGAATAAGTCTCTCTAATCATTTATAGTTGAGTTAAGATATTGTATAGGCAACTACAATTACAATGAGTTATGAGTGCAGCAGTCCTTTCATATACAGAAAATATTGTTTTATATGAAGAAATGCATTAAAGAGGTTAGATAGCATAATGTTGATGCTCTGAAGTGGAAAGAGGAATAATGCGAATGGGGGTTTATGTGGGAAGAACAATGGGAGAGTAGGGAAGACGAGAGTGTGGAAATGATAGCTAAGACAAAGGATGTTTGAAAAGACTATTTTATAAGTGTCATATATAACGTATGTATATTCACATAACATAGTTTCATTGGCGTTACCCAGCATAGGGGATAAAACTACCCCAGAAGCCATAGACAAAGTAAAATCTTATTGCCAGGTGTGAAAAATACCTGTGAGTTGTTGGTTAAATATATCTCAGAGATTCACAAAACACTCAAGGTTACTGTCATTTATTGTGATTGTCCACTACAACTTGATGGAATATTAGGTTTACAGCAATCCATAATGCTTAATAGTGGGGTTATGGTAACTGATTACCTGAGTTTCAATCTTGACACAATTACTTGTTAGCAAATACTCAGTTTCCTTGAACCTTAGTGGCTACTATTTAAGATATGTACATTAAAGAACACGTCTGTAATCCCAGCACTTGGGAGGCAGAGGCAGGCAGATTTCTGAGTTCGATGCCAGCCTGGTCTACAGAGTGAGTTCCAGGACAACCAGGACTACACAGAGAAACCCTGTCTCAAAAAACCAAATATATATATATATATATATATATATATATATATATATATATATATATGGTAAATGTTAAACAAAGTAATCCATAAAAGTACCTAAACATGGGACTCAAACTATAGCATATACTGGAAGTGTTAGCTATTATTAATTCTCATTTACTATGAGTTGAAGAGAACATTCCCACTCCCATTCATATGTTGAAGTTACAATCTATAGTCCCTGAGAAAGTTACCTTATTTGGAAATAAAGTCATTAAAGATATAATTAATTATGTTATGATGAGGCCATACTTGGAGTACACTGGAATTTATGTCATTATGAATGATTTTTGCAAGCAGGGAATTTGGATTTATATCTTCCTTGTGAAAATCAAATTATGCTGTTCAGTCCTAAGAAGGTACTACAAACTAGGTGACAGATTTGAAACACACTTTTCCCTTCTGAAGAAGCATGGACCCACCAAGACCTTGATCTCAGACATCTAATCTTTGGAACTGTATGATAATAAGTTTCTGTAATTTAAGCTATTTTATTTGTTGTGCAGCCTAACAAAACTCATATACTAACAACAGAGCTGGTGTGTCTGAATCTTGTGCACTTTTGACACATATGGTACATTTTAGCATTCTTTTTATAGATGGCAGGAATTATACTGATGAAAAAATCTTTTCTGTTTCAAATCTTAATTCTTTTTAAAGAAAATATTCTTTTTTAAATTTATTTTTTACTGAATATCATCTTCATTTACATTGCCAATAGTAAAACCTTTCCCAATAACTCCCCTCCCCTAAGACCCTCCCCTACCCCTCTCCTTCCTCTTTGCCCCTACCTCCACATATATGCCTCTCTACCCAACACACTTCCCCCTCCTCGGTTTCCCTTTTTTCGTGCCTCTGTCAGAAATATATTTGTTTCTTCCTGTCAATTTCAGTAGCAATAGCTGTGATTCAAGGTAAGTAAATTGAAGGCAACCTGACATAGGAGTGAGTGATCAAGGAAATGCCTGGTTATAAGGCTTCTTTTTTCAACATGACATTTAATAAAATGGTAGCTTAATGCGTGTATAAGAAGTACCTGCCTGCTGAGTGCCAGGGTTCTTGCTAAAATGGAACATGCATACTCAAAATTTAATAACAGCATCTAGTCTGACAAGATTTTAATACAAAACCGTACCTTAAAGACCACATAATTAGTGGACATTTTGCATTTCAAATAATAATTTAGTATAAAATATTTGATCCCTGCTAAAAGATAAATGATTCTTCTTAAGTTGATTCTAATTAGAACAACATGTAGTAGGTATTCATGTTGCTTCCCTCTTGAGATTTAAATTCACAAGAAAATTGAAAACAATTTAAAAATGTATTTCCTTTTATTATGCTATTCATTCTTCTTCCCTGCTTGGGATTTAGCACAGTCTTTTAACTAAAAGCTTAACATTTATTCCTATAAGCACTAATACTGAAAAGTCTCCAAACATTTAAGCACATAAAATGTTTAAAGTTCATTTAAATAAAGAAATGGTGACATGGGCTTTGTAAGTGGCTTGAAGGATTTACGTGGTTTTAATGTTGTTACTAATTAACATTAATTTAGCATCAATGTGGTGCCAGCTTCTATGCAAATTGGAACCCACACAATATCAAATTTAACAGTTAATTCATTGGATTAAATAAGAAAACAAAATTGGTCTTGCCTTCACCACATAGCCAAAGAAAATTGTTTCCAAGAACTTACACTATAAAATAAGTAAATATCAGAAAGTTTAGAAAGATTTTGTGAGAAGTTATTTACATTATGGCATCAATTATTAGACACAATGAACATCATTAGAATTTGATACCATAAGATAAAGATTATTAACAAGTCTGCTTCTACTTCAGATATTAGCTGTAAGTGGAGTTCCTTATTTGCCTTTTTTTCCTGCCTAGACTGTTACAAATTTGAGGTTTTTCAAAATCCTCTTATATTCACTCAAAATTATGAAGCACTATGGTTATGATTACCTTAGTTTGATAAAATTATAAGTAATCAAATAAAAGGTATATAAAATAAAGTCTAGAAAAGTTCCAAACATGAGGACTTTGTTCCCTGTTTGTCATCCTCACAGTATATTGATATATTCCCCAACTAGGATTCTTTTTTGAGTTTTATTCTCCATGGTTTTATACAGTGTTTCATTACATAAGTGTGGTTAATGAAATAATTGGTCATAATTTTTTCAACTCAATATGTTACTTCCTTCACCAGAATTCAGGTCTCCAGCTAGGGCTGCTGCATGGGAAGATTTAGGTGATGCAAATTTTCTGGAGTAAATACATTATTGAAGATGGGCTTTAAATTATATAACATTTCCCTACTTCTGTTTCTTGTTTCATGTTTCCATTTGAATATGTGTATTGTTTTCTTCCTTCTCCTGACACTATTCTTATCTCAGACTTTCATATTTCCACACTACCAAGGTAAATTCTTTTACTTATCTTTAATAATTTAATAATCCTATTATATAGCCCTGGCTGTCCTGAAACTGCCTATGTAGACCAGGTTGGCCTTGAACTCACCAAAATCCACCTGCCTGTGCCTCTGCCTCTAGAGTGTTAGAGTTAAAGGCACTTTCTATCATTCCCAGCTTATAGTAGACTGATTTTCTAGAACTCTATAGCAAATAAGAATTTCTTCCTTAAGTTGTCTTTGGATATAGAGTTTTATCACAGTAACAGAGAAGTAACTAAGATAGCATTTATTGTTTGGAAGTATTTCCCTCAAATATGTAGTTTCTCTAGGGTTTTATATCAGAAATGCATATTATAGTTTGTCAATGGACTTTAATGCAACATTTAGTACTTTAAAATTAGAAAATAATAAGCAGTATACTATTATTATTATTCAATATATATTTTATTAGATGTTAACTTGAAATTTTTGAATGTTGTTAACTAAAGTGCAAATTCATTAAAATAGTGGACTTATGATTAAAAGCATGTTTACTGTTAAGTTTAACTTAAAAAACTCCAGTGTATACTAACAACATTTATCTAATTGATTTTTCTCTCTTTATTTTTAATAATTTATAAATTTATTTGATGCTTTTTTACTGTTTCCATAAGCTATTGCCAAGTCCAACGTATATTTTTGCTTTGTTCATTATTGAAATAATATAGAAAGCCACAATTTTATAGATAGGATCTTATGTAGTCCAGGCTGATTTCTGGTTGACTGTGTAGTTGAGTTTGGTGTCTGCTTCCTGACCTTTCTGACTATATTTCCATGTGCTGAGATTACAGGTGTTAATCCACATCTGGCCTGAAGGCAACAATTTTAACAAGCATTTAAAATAAAATATGGTGCTTTAAAACAGCTATTTATCAAGCTTGGAAATCTTTGTCACAAATCAGCTAAGACATTAGGTTCAGCACTAAACACTACTATGCCATTAGCTAGCTAAAAGTAATGGAAAAATATTTAAATTCTCTAGCACATATTTCTATCTCTTTTCTGAAATGGGAATAGTACTATTAAAACATATCTTTTAGCAACAATACTGATAGTTTAGACATTAATCATGGTCATGAACACATTTAAAGCATTCAAAATTATCAAATATTCACAGATTCTATCACAAAACTTATCAGAATTCTTTCACAGGCTTGAAGATAAACAGAAATTTAACCTCAAAAACTCACTATAGTGCTTTGTTTAGCATTGGTCACAACTTCAAATTATTGATGATGATTTTCAAATTGAAATCATTTTCAATATCTACATTAGTGTCATATTCATGCTGTTGACTGGATGATACTTGGAATTAGTGACTGATGGTGTTAGGTTTGTTTTTATGATTCCAACAGTTATATATGATAATCTTTAGGCCTATTCTATTATGTGGTAATTTGCTACTTTTAATATAATGATATATTATTATAAACAGTATTTTTGCAACTGAAAAGATCATTTATGTTAATCATTAGCTATTCATTAGCTAATATCAAATTTTATTTAAGAAGAATAAATTGAAAAAAATAGTTTAATGTGGCCAGTCTTCAAAGGATTAGTTTTCAAAACATCATGCTGTATGCTCTGATATAAAATTTTTATCATTTAAAAATACTGGTTTGTGATTCAACTTCCAACAATTAAAAAACTGAATGGCCTAAAATATTCTATTTACTTTACATGTGGAATTGGGAGTATAAAATATAAATCTCAATACAGGACTACCTAACATTATGCAAGGAAATGCAAGTCTTAAATAGAAAAGAAATTCAAAACCAGTGCAACAACTGCTTCGAAGTTGCAGCTGTCCTAGCAGGACTTGGCTGGATTTAATGGTCAAAGCAACAAGACATTCAGTAGTCTTGCGATCACACAAAGTAAGAAACTGGAGGGAATGTTGTCTTCTACAACCAGAACCATGAAGCATATAGTCTCAGTGAACCATAGGTTATACAGCCTCTACTCAACTGGAATAAGAAAAAGATAACAAGAATTGTTTTTATTTTATTTTTATTTTTCACGATAAACTTTAAGTAAATAAATTCTCTGAAAAGGAACAAGAGTGGGCCTTTCCTCACTTGCACTGAAGATTTGAATTTAGTTTACTTTCAACATAATGCCAATAAATTAATGTTAATATCTTTAGTTAGATGATTTATCCCTATCCTTTGGCAAAGTCAGTGAACAACTCTCACTGAGGTAACAGGTTCCAAGAAAGAGAATATTTCCTTGAAGTCAGTATTTGTTACTATGTATTCAGAAATGAGTAACATCATTCAACATCATTTGGAACTTCTTATTAATTCTCATTCTTCCATCTACAACAAAGCCTACTGAATCAGACACTGTGTGATGGCATCTAGAAACCAGTGATTTAAAAAACCTTCCAAATGACTCAAATTCAAATTGACATTTGAGACTCACTCTTCTTGATAAAATTCTTGTCAAGTGAAATATATAATTCTGAATAAACAATAATTTCAGAAAAATATACATCTTAATGAACTGAACTCCTTATGACCTACATGCAAAAATAAGAGGCTACTATAGTAGGATTCTGTCATCTACTGTCAATCTGATATTTAGTTTGTCTACATGTCTTGTATTTATGCTGAAAGGTATCAAATAAACTCTTTGCTTTCTCTGCCTCTGAAAATCTTGAAAGCAACTAATTCACAAAATTCCCTAAGCCTTAGGCTTAGAAGTTGTAATATTTGCTCTCCTAGTAATTTCAGAACCTACACCAATAAAACCTTACCAATACGACTGTCTAAAGATGAGATGAAGAAGGACCACAAAAATCATACTAAAATGGACTGGGGAAAACCTATGAGGCTTCAACTTTACACAAAAACTACTGAAAATGAAGAAATGCTGAAAATCATTTTACTAAAGATCATAACAATTAGTTATCTAATAACAAATGGTCACAGCTAAAATCAGAGAAACAATTAACCTTATAGAGACTAAGCAGGTTATATTTAAGAATATACATGTATACATGTAATAACATTTAATGAAAGAAGAGACTGTGTATTTGAGAGAAATAGTAGATATATTAGTCAGGGTTATTTAGAGAAACAGTACTGATGGAATTAGGAATTGATAAGAATGGCTTACTAGCTGTGGTCTGATTATTCCAAAAATGTTTGTTCACTAGGGGAAATCTAAAAATCAAATAGAGTTTGGTCCACAAGGCTAAATGTTTCATCTGATCTGGCTAAGTCTGGATCCCCAAAAGCAGGATGTAGTGCTAGTTCAGGAAAGCCCTTGCCAGGAGGGTGAGGGCGAGTCAGCAAAGAGCAAGAGTTCGCTTTATTCTTGTCCTTAATATAGGCTGCCACACACAGCTCAGATTTACTGTAGGTCTTTCCATCTTGAATGATTCAATCAAGAAAAATTCCTCACAGGTATATCCAGAAATGTGATAGTTTTAGTCAATCCCAGATATAGTCAAATTGACAACTAACAATAGCCATCATAAAAGGCTATATGGACAGGTTTGGAGGGAGAAATGGGAAAGGCAATGTTACTATCCTACAATCTTAAAAATTAACAGAAATAATTTCAAAAGTGTAACCAACTATATATTTGTTCCCTTATCCTCATAGCATGCAGTAAAGCTCTTTCCACACCTGCCTGCTATTCTTTAATAATGAAACAAGATTCTATCTACATAAATATCTCTATATCTTCTCTATCTCTATCTCTATCTCTATCTCTATCTCTATCTCTATCTCTATCTCTATCTCTATCTCTATCTCTATCTCTTTGTCAAAGAACATGCCTTGCCCAGTATCCTCATGGAGAAATCATATCATAACAAATATTTCTCTACCTTTATTCAACTTCTAAACTAAATATGCTATCATTAATATCTCGATCTGCTGTTTGTTTTGATTTAATGATGACAGTTTCAGGAGTTTCCCAGCACTTTCCAGTGATCTATTATAGATTCCTTTCATAGCTGTCCTCTCTGTTTCCAACAACTGTTAAAGTAAAAAAAAATTGTCCAGAGGTATTTTTTATTTGTATCAATAAGCATGGGTTCCTTTATGAAATAGAAGAAAGAACACAGAGAATCAGGGGCCTTGGAGGGGATAAGAAGGTAAAACTCACACTGGTTCAAATACTCTGTGCCACAGTAGAATTTCTTTTTTATTTTTTCTTATTTATTTATTTATTTATTTATTTATTTATTTACTTTGTATCCCAATCACAGCCACCCTCATACCCTCATACATTCTTCCCAGTTTCCTCAATCCTCTTTCCTCAGAGAAGGAACACACCCGGATACATCAAGTAACAGCAAAACTAAGTGCATCCTCTCCCACTGAAGCCAGACAAGACAGCTCAGCTATGAGAAAGGAATCCAAAGGCAGGCAACAGAATTAGAGGCAGCCCTTATTCTAATTGTTAGGGGACCCACACGAAGAACAAGATGTACATATGCTACAAATATGTACGTGGTCTAGGTCCAACCTATGCATACTCTTTGGTTAGTGGTCCTGTCCTTGTGAAACCTTATAGACCAAGGTTAGTTAGGTCTGTAGGTCTTTTTCTGGTGCCTTGAGTCCTCTGGCTGTCACAATACTTCTCACAATTCTTCCACAAGACTCCCTGAGCTCTGCCTTGTGTTTGGCTGAGGGTCTCTGTATTTATTTACATCAGCTGCTTGATAAAGCCTCTCAGATGACAGTGAGCTAGGCTCCTGTCTGCAAGCATATCATAGTGTCATTAATAGTGTCAGGAGTTGGCAATCTCCCATGGGATAGGTCTCAAGTTGAGTCAGTCATTGTTTGGCCTGTCCCTCAATCTCTACTCCATCTTTATCACTGCACATCTTGTAAGCAGGACAAATATTGGATTCAAGGTCTTGTTGGTGGGTTGGTGCCCCCTCCCTCCAGTGGAAGTTGTGCCTGACTACAAGAGGTGGGCTCTTCAGACTCCATATACCCTGCTGGTAGAAGAATCAGCTAGGGTTACTTCCAAAGACTCCTAAAAGCCTTCTCTCTCTCTCTCTCTCTCTCTCTCTCTCTCTCTCTCTCTCTCTCTCTCAAACACCCTCCACTGCTCTCGGTTCTCTCTCTCAGCCTTTCTCCTCCTAACACCCGAACTTCATCTCTGTTCTCCTCTTATCCCTCTCCCACTCAATTCTTTCCCAACAATTACTTCAGATGTATATTTTATTTATCCTTCTGAGGGATATTCACATATCTTCCATTGGGTCCTCCTTGTTACTTAGCATCTTTGGGTCTCTGGGTTGTGGCCTGGTTATCCTGTGCATTATTGTTAATATCCACTTATAAATGACACATTTTTCCACTTCCAGAATTATTTCAGTTGGCCTTTTCAACATCAATTTTCTTTATTAGATTTAATTTTTCTGTATTATATTGGGTTTATAATTTCATTCACTTTTTGGTTTTTGTTTTAGTCTCCCTTGAGTATTTTGATCCTTCTGCTTGGGTTCTCTAAGTTTAGCTGTTCTACTTTGAGTAAGATCTGGTCAACCCAAGGTTATGGATGGCAGATCTTAGAAAGGCGGAGTATGCAATCAGGAGGCATGTGGCTCCCAAAGGTCCTCAGTTAGGTTAATGGTCTGTGAAATAATCTGTATTAACTGTGTGAGGTGTATATCTTTGTATTGTTCTCAGTAGGAAGAAACTATGTTAGTGGGTAAGCAGTACTACCTGAGGGATGTGTTTGGTTTCATGTAGACTTCAAATAGAAGAGATTGTGTTGGTAGGTAGACAGTTACCCAAATAAATTGTATAACTTAATGTGGTCCTCTGATAACAAAACAGATAAATATAAAAAAAATGCACAAGACACACCCAAACAAAAAAAGAAGAAAATAAAATAAAATAAAATTATACATTGATCTCCATAAATATAGATGCAGAAATTCTCAATAAAATACTGGGAAAATGAATTCAAGGTCATTTGAATCTTCAGCCATGCAATGCCTTTTCTGCTCTCCTCAGCTTAAGCCCAGATATGTAACTCATGCATCAACATTGTCTCATAATATCTCCTGATCCTGTCTCTTGCTTTCATTATATCCACATCCAAGGCCTATCTTGTTTCATATATTCAGCTCTTGAATCAACTATACTCTCTGAGGCAAGATTACCTGTTCCAACTCTACTCACAAATCTTACTGTAAGCAAGCAGCTCCCACATGAGCTGTCCTCAGCCTAGCTCTAGTCACACAGCTCCTGCAGTTCCCAAACTAGAGTTAGAATAATTGAATATTAGACTCTCCTATCAGACACAAACACAATCAAACAAGTCCACATGCCAAGGTTACATTAAAACAAACAACCAAAATAGAAAAACAGTGGCAGCAACAACAACAAACCCCCCACAAACATATGAATGGTCTGCACAATAAGTTCACACTCAAACTCATTAATCCTATAGAAGGGTTCTACAATAAGAATTACCCAGATTTCCCTCAGGAAACAATTTAAAAGAATAATCATAGACTTTATCAGGAGATTCAAATATATGAAAGACGATATGTACAATATGCTCAATAAATTTAAGTAGGGCAACAGATGCCTGAGATGTATAAGAATGTACAAATATAGAGGTGAATGAAATAAGAAAGACAATTTAGAATTTGAAATCTCAATTCAGTAAAGATATTGAAATATTGAAAAGAATGAAAGCTGAAATGAAGATGGAAATAAAAATTAATGACCAAATTTTTAACTCAGTTAAGAGCTTTATAAATTGAATGGAACAATGAGATGATTGAATATTAAAACCTGAATTTAAAATAAAAGAGTTAGTCCACTCAAGTATAGTATATGAAGTATACTACATATAGTATATGTATATATACATATATACATATACTTCATATACTATATACTATATATAGTATATATACTATATATAGCAGGAGCAGGAGCCCAGCAGAGCAGCTGTTCAGGGGTCCCAGTCATGGGGAAATAGCCTTAAGAGCCCACAGGAGGTTCAAGCACCAGCTAGTAACTACAGGACCAACTAACACCAGAGATAACCAGATGGCAAAAGGCAAACATAAGATCATTACTAACAGAAATCAAGGCAATATGGCAGCATCCGAACCCAGTTCCCCGACAGCAATAAGTCTCAGATAATCCAACACACCAGAAAAACAAGATTCAGGTCTAAAATCACTGGTCAGGATGCTGATAGAGGGACACATAGATAAATCTCTTAAAGTAATACAGGAGAAAGTGGATCAAAAGTTAGAAGCCCTTACAAGGCAAACACAAAAATTACTTAAAGAAATTCAGGAGAATATGGATCAAAAAATAGAAGCCAATAAGGAGGAAACACAAAAATCACTTAAAGAAATACGGGAGAACGTGGGTCAACAAGTAGAAGTCATGAAAGAGGAAACACAAAAATCTCTTAAAGAATTCAATAAAAAAGAAGGTACGACCTACCCAAATCTATGGAACACAATGAAAGCAGTGCTAAGAGGAAAACACATAGCGCTGAGTGCCTCCAAAAAGAAAGTGGAGAGAGCATACACTAGCAACGTAACAGCACACCTGAAAGGCCCTGGAACAAAAAGAAGCTAATTCACCAAGGAGGAGTAGAAGACAGGAAATCATCAAACTAAGGGCTGAAATCAATCAAGTTGAATCAAAGAGAACCATACAAAGAATCAACAAAACCAGGAGATGGTTCTTTGAGGAAATCAACAAGATAGACAAACCCTTAGCCAGACTAACCAAAGGGCACAGAGACAGTAATCAAATTAACAAAATTAGAAATGAAAAGGGGGATATAACAACAGAAACTGAGGAAATTCAAAAGATCATCAGATCCGACTACAAAAGCCTATACTCATCAAAACTGGAGAAGATGGAGGAAATGGACAATTTCCTACACAGACACCAAATACCAAAATTAAATCAGGATCAATTACATCAGTTAAACAGTCCCATAACCCCTAGAGAAATAGAAGAGGTTATAGAAATTCTCCCAACCAAAAAAAGTATGGGACAAGATGGTTTTAGTGTAGAATTCTATCAGGCCTTCAAAGAAGACATAACACCAATACTCTTCAAACTATTCCACAAAATAGAAACAGAAGGAACACTGCCAAACTCGTTCTATGAAGCCACAATTACGCTGATACCAAAACCACACAAAGATCCTACAAAGAAAGAGAACTATAGGCCAATTTCCCTTATGAATATTGATGCAAAAATACTAAATAAAATTCTTGCCAACCAAATCCAAGAGCACATCAGAATGATCATTCATTATGATCAAGTAGGCTTCATCCTAGGGATGCAGGGATGGTTCAATAAAGGGAAATCCATCAATGTAATGCACTACATAAATAAACTAAAAGAAAAAAAACCACATGATCATCTCATTAGATGCTGAAAAAGCATTTGACAAAATTCAGCATCCTTTCATGCTAAAAGTCCTGGAAAGAACAGGAATTCAAGGCCCATACCGAAATATAGTAAAAACAATATACAGCAAAACAGTAGACAACATCAAACTAAATGGAGAGAAACTTGAAGCAATCCCACTAAAATCTGGGACTAGACAAGGCTGCCCTCTCTCTCCATATCTTTTCAATATAGTACTTGAAGTTCTAGCGAGAGCAATTAGACAACATAAGGAAGTCAAAGGAATACAAATTGGAAAGGAAGAAGTCAAATTATCACTATTTACAGAGGATATAATAGTATACATAAGTGACCCAAAAAACTCCACCAGAGAATTCCTACAGCTGATAAACAACTTCAGCAAAGTGGCTGGTTATAAAATCAACTCAAGCAAATCAGTAGCCTTCCTGTACTCAAAGGACAAGCAGGCTGAGAAAGAAGTTAGGGAAATAATACCCTTCACAATAGCCACAAACAATATAAAGTATCTTGGTGTGACTTTAACCAAACAAGGGAAAGATCTGTTTGACAGGAACTTCAAGTCCTTGAAGAAAGATATCGAAGAAGACCTCAGGAGATGGAAAAATATTTCATGTTCTTGGATTGGCAGGATCAATATAGTAAAAATGGCCATCTTGCCAAAAGCAATCTACAGATTCAATGCAATCCCCATCAAAATCCCAAATCAATTCTTCATTGATCTAGAAAGAGCAATTCTCAAATTCATCTGGAGCAACAAAAAACCCAGGATAGCTAAAACTATTCTCAACAGTAAAAAGACTTCTGGGGGACTCAATCTGCATGGTATTGGTACAGCAACAGGCAAGTAGATCAATGGAATAGAATTGAAGACCCAGAAATGAACCCACAGAGTAATGGTCACTTGATTTTGATAAAGAAGCTACAACCATCCAGTGGGAAAAAATAGCCTTTTCAACAAATGGTGCTGGTTCAACTGGAGGTCAACATGCAGAAGAATGTGAATCAAGCCACACTTATCTCCTCATACTAAGCTCAAGTCCAAGTGGATCAAGGACCTCCACATAAAACCAGACACACTGAAACTAATAGAAAAGAAAATGGGGAAGACCCTGGAGGACATAGGCACAGGGGGAATGTTTCTGAACAGAACACCAATAGCTTATGCTCTAAGATCAAGAATTGACAAATGGGACCTCATAAAATTACATAGTTTCTGTAAGGCAAAAGACACTGTCAGTAGGACAAAACAGCAACCAACAAATTGGGAAAAGATCTTCACCAACCCCACATCCTACAGAGGGCTAATATCCAATATATACAAAGAACTCAAGAAGTTAGACCCCAAAGAACCAAATAACCCTATTAAAAAATGTGATAACCCTATTAAAAAATGCGGTACAGAGCTAAACAAAGAATTTTCACCAGAAGAAATTCAGATGCCTGAGAAGCACCTTAGTCATCAGGGAAATGCAAATCAAAACAACCCTGAGATTTCACCTCACACCAGTCAGAATGGGTAAGATTAAATCTCAAGAGACAACAGGTTCTGGTGAGGATGTGGAGAAAGAGGAACACTCCTCAACTGTTGGTGGGATTGCAAGATGGTACAACCACTCTGGAAATCAGTGTGGTGGTTCCTCAGAAAATTGGGCATGATACTTCACGAGGATCCAGTTTTGTAGGAGAGTACCAGAACAGAGAAATGGGGGGCGTGATTTGGGAATGGGGGGGAGAGGACTTATGGGACATATGGTGAGGGGGGGAACTGGGAAAAGGGAAAGCCTTTGGAATGTAAACAAAGAATATAGAAAATAAAAAAAGAAAAAGAAAAATTGAGATCAGAGTAATATACATACAAATTTTAAAAATAGAAATATCTTCCCAGATTAATTATATCAATATTCAACACTAAAGCTTGAAGCAAAAAGACAAATAAAATATAAAAAAGAACTTAGAAGAAAACTTTCCCATACTGAGGAAAGACATAATCATTGTGGTGAATAGATAAGAATGGCTCCCATACTCTGGAAATCAGTCTGGCGGTTCCTCAGAAAACTGGACATGATACTTCCGGAGGACCCAGCCATAACACTCCTGGGAATATACCCAGAAGATTCCCCAGCATGCAATAAGGATACATGCTCCACTATGTTCATAGCAGCCTTATATATAATAGCCAGAAGCTGGAAAGAACCCAGATGTTCCTCAACAGAGGAATGGATACAAAAAAATGTGGTATGTATACACAATGGAATACTATTCAGCCATTAGAAACATTGAATTCATGAAATTCTTAGAGAAATGGATAGAGCTGGAGAACATCATACTAAGTGAGGTAGCCCAGTCGCAAAAGAATACCCATGGTATGCAGTCACTGATAAGTGTATATTTGCCTAGAATGTTGGAACACCAAAGACACAATTCACATACCAAATGATTTCTGACAAGAAGAAAGGAGTGGACACTGGTGCTGTAAAGGATTAAAGCATCAGTGTAGGGGAATACATGAACAGGGAAGTGGGAAGGGGTGGATGAGGGAGCAGGGGGAGGGAAAAGGGCATGTGGGACCTTTGGGGGGTGGGGAACCAGAAAAAGGGAAATGAATTGTAAATATAGAATATATACAATAAAAAATTTAAAAACCACTTTGAACCAAAAGAAAAAAAAAAGAGTGGCTCCCATATATTCATATATTTGAATTTAGTGTAACAGTTTAGGAAGGATTAGTATTGTGGCTTTGTTGGAGGAGGTACTTCACTGAAGGTGAGCTTTGAGATTTCAAAACTAAACATCATTTCCAGTTAACTCTGTCTGGTTCATGTTCATAGATTGAGATGTAACCTCTCAGCTCTTGCTACAGTCCCATCCCTTCCTGACTACTCTCATGCTCCCCTCCATGAGAGGCACGAACTCTATCCTTCTGGACTCCTGAGCTCTAAATTAACTGCTTTCTTTTAGTTTTAAATTGCGTTGTGCATGTTTTCTTAATCTTTGCAATAGAATGTTAACACACACAAAACACACACACAACACACACACACACACACACACACACACACACACACATAAAGAAAAAATCAGCCTAAAGAACACCAAATACACAAAGACCAGAACAAATTTCCTCATGTCATAATTTAGTTAAGAATGGATACAGAAAATGTGGTATATTTATACAATGGAATACTACTCAGCAATTAAAAATAATGAATTCATGCAATTTGTAGGTAAATGGTTAGACCTGGAAAATATCATCCTGAGTGAGCTAACCCAGTCACAAAAGAATACACATGAAATGCAATCACTGATAAGTGGGTATTAATGAGCCCAGAAGCCCTAAATACTCAAGGCACAATTAGCAAGTCAAATGATTCCCAAGAAGAAAGGAGAGGACCCTGGGCCTGGAAAGATTGGATCTAGTTTTGTAGAGAAACCGTGGGGGGAGGGGGAATGATTGGGGAATAGTTGGGGGGAGAGGAATTATGGGACATAGGGAGGGGGGGAACTGGGAAAGCGGAAAGCCTTTGGAATGTAAACATAGAATATAGAAAATAAAAATTAAATAAAAAAGAAATTAACTACACAGAACAAGAGAGAAAATGAAAGCTTCAAGAGTAAAATCAGAAGTCATATATGAAATATAGCCCTTCAGAATAACATCTGATTTCTCAATGGAATCTTTAAAATGTAGAAGAGCATGGAACAATGTAATTCAGGTTTGGAGAGTCCATGGATGAACTCTCTATGGTTTGTAGAGTCCATGGATGTACTCAGTAGTCCTATCAGGTATAGTTGAAGTAGAAAAAAATTTTCATATTAGCAAACTGAAAGATATTATGTTCACAAAACCCCTATGGAAACTATTTGAAGTAGTATCTGAGACTGATAAAAGAAATAAGGGTATCACGTGGCTATAGAAAGAAAAAAAAGAAAACAAATGAGTCTGTAATAACTGAAATATAAAATAGGGGTAAGAACACAAACAGGGAGTAAATGACGACAATCACAACAGGCCTTTAATAAACTTTAAATTTTGATGCCTCCCCCCACTTCATAAGCAAAAAGCAAATGTTAGCATAATATACAATGAAACAACCTCCATCTTTATGTTGTCAGTGAAACAAATAGTTGGATCTTTGAGAAAATCAAGATATACAAACCCTTATCCAAACGAGGCAAAAGGAAGAGAAAATGTCCAAACTAACAACATCAGAAATGAAAAGCAGGACTTAATAACAGACATGGAGGAAATCCAGAGAATCTTACAGCCATACTTCAACAAGATGTACTCCACAAAATTGGAAAATTTAAATGAAATGGATAATTTTCTTGACAGGTTCCACCTTTCCAAAGTTAAACCAAGATCAGATAAACAATTTCAATAGCCCTATGATTCCTAAAGAAATAGAAGCAGTCATTAAAAGTCTCCCAGCCTCCAAAAAATTACCTCAGAACCAGATAGTTTTAATGCAGAATTCTACAACATTTTCAAAGAGCTGATTCCAGTACTCCTCACAATTGTTCCACAAAATAGAAACAGAAGGGACATTGCCAAATTCACTTCACAAGGCTGCATTCTCTCTGATACCCAAATCCCACAAAGACTGAAAAAGAGAGTTATATGCAACTTCCTGAACAGTCACTGATGAAAATGCTCCATAAATACAAAATACTAGAACACATCAAAAATATCATCTACAACAATCAAATAAGTTTCATCCCAGAGATGCAGGGATGGTTCAATATACAAAAATCTCACAATATATTTCTCCAGATAAAATAAACTGAAAGAATTAAAACCACATAAACATATCATTAGATGCTGAAAATTTCTTTGACAAAATCTCACACATTTCATGATAAAAGTCTTGGAGAGAAAAGCAACATAAGGGTCATACCTACACCTCAAGGCAATATGCAACAAGACTATAGCCAACATCAAATTAAAAGGGAGGATAAGCATAATGAAAATGATGATTTTACCAAAAGGAATCTACAGATTCAATGCAATTCCTATCAAAATCTCATACAAGTTATTTACAGATCTTGAAAGAATAATACCCAACTTCATATGGCAAAAATAAAAAACAGTCAACAAAACAACAGACAAAACAAAAGTCAGGATAACTAAAACAATTCTGTAAACAAAAGAATTTTTGTGCAGTAAAAAATGCTGTGCTTTTTTATCATCTATGATATTCTCTGTGCCTTGGGAATGGTGCTAATAAAGATGTCCTACTTAGATCTGAGCATTCAGTATGTTAATTTCAGGACTTGCACTAGTTATGTAGTTCTCCATTAACTGCTCTCCATTTTACAAAGGTTCTTTTTTTTTTTTTTTTTTTTTTAATGGTTTAGTTCTGGCTTGATACCACTAAATTTTAAACTTTTTTTAATTGTTTTTTTTTATTTTCTATATTCTTTGTTTACATTCCAAAGGCTTTTCCCTTTCTAGTTCCCCCCCTCACCATATGTCCCATAAGTCCTTTCTCCCCGCCATTCCCCAATCACCCCGCTCCCCACCAAACCTAAGGATTATAGGTATAGATGAGAGGGAAGATTTACAACTTAAAGGGCTAGCAAATATCTTCTACAAAATTATGGAAGAAAACTTCCCCAGCCTAAAGAGAGAGATGCCCATGAATATACAAGAAGCTTACAGAACTCCAAACAGACTGGACCAGAACAGAAATATCTCCCATCACATGATAATCAAAACCCCAAATGTACTAAACAAAGAAAGAATATTAAAGGCAGTAAGAGAAAAAGGCCAAGTAACATATAAAGGAAGACCTATCAGAATTACACCAGACTTCTCACTAGAGACCATGAAAGCTAGAAGATCCTGGGCAGATATCATGCAGACCCTAAGAGAACACAAACTTCAGCCAAAACTACTATACCAAGCAAAACTCTCAATCACCATAGATGGGAAAACCAAGGTATTCCATGACAAAATCAAATTTGCATGATATCTTTCCACAAACCCAGCCCTACAAAGGATAATAGGGGAAAAACACCAACACAAGGAGGAAAACTGCACCTCAAAAGAAGCAAGATAGAAACCTCCTCTCATCAAACACAAAAGAAGATAGCCACTCAAATATAAAAAAATAATTTCAAATGTCAGGTAGTAATAGTTATTATTTCTTAATATCTCTTAACATCAATGGACTCAATTCCCCAATAAAAAGACATAGACTAACAGACTGGATACAGAAACAGGACCCTACAATTTGCTGCATACAGGAAACGCATCTCAGTGTCAAAGACAAACACTTCCTTAGAGTAAAAGGCTGGAAGACAATTTTACAAGCAAATGGTCTCAGGAAACAAGCCGGAGTAGCCACTCTAATATTGGATAAAATTGACTTTCAACCTAAAGTCATCAAAATAGACACTGAAGGTCACTATTGCTGGTCAAAGGGAAAATCCACCAAGAAGAACTCACAATACTGAACATCTATGCTCCAAATGCAAGGGCACCCTCATTCATGAAAGAAACTTTACTAAAGTTTAAAGCACACATTGCACCTAACACAATAATTGTGGGTGACTTCAACATTCCACTATCCTCAAAGGACCGATCAGGAAACCAGAAATTAAACAGGGACACAGTGAAACTAATTGAAGCTTTGGACCAATTGGATTTAACATATATATATATATATATATATATATATATATATATATATATATATAACATTTCATCCTAAAGCAAAAGAATATACCTTTTTCTCAGCACCGCAAGGTACCTTCTCCAAAATCAATCATATAATTGGTCACAAGACAGATGTCAACAAATACAAGAAGATCGAACTAACCCCTTGCCTCCTATCAGATCTCTATGGAGTAAAAGTGCTCCTCAACAGCAAGAAAAACAACAGAAAGCCCACATACACATTGAAACTGAACAATAGTCTACTCAATGACACCTTGGTCAAGGAAGAAATAAAGAAAGAAATCAAAGACTTTTTAGAATTCAATGAAAATGAAGGTACAACCTACCCAAATCTTTGGGACACAATGAAAGCAGTGCTAAGAGGAAAACTCATAGCCCTGAGTGCCTCCAAAAAGAAACTGGAGAGAGCATACACTAGCAGATTAACAGCACACCTGAAAGCCCTGGAACAAAAAGAATCTAATTCATCCAAGAGGAGTAGAAGACAGCAAATCATCAAACTAAGGGCTGAAATCAATCAAATAGAAACAAAGAGAACCATACAAAGAATCAACAAAACCAGGAGCTGGTTCTTTGAGAAAATCAACAAGATAGATAAACCCTTAGCCAGACTAACCAAAGGGCACAGAGACAGTATTCAAATTAATATAATTAGAAATGAAAAGGGGGATATAACAACAGAGACTGAGGAAATTCAAAGGATCATCAGATCCTACTACAAAAGTCTATACTCAACACAACTGGAGAATCTGGAGGAAATGGACAATTTCCTAGACAGATACCAAATACCAAAATTAAATCAGGATCAATTAGATCAGCTAAACAGTCCCATAACCCCTAGGGAAATTGAAGGCATTATAGAAAGCCTCCCAACCAAAAAAAATATGGGACCAGATGGTTTTAGTGCAGAATTCTATCAGGCCTTCAAAGAAGACCTGATACCAATACTTTTCCAACTATTCCACAAAACAGAAACAGAAGGGACACTACCCAACTCATTCTATGAAATCACAATTACGCTGATACCAAAACCACACAAAGATCCAACAAAGAGAGAGAACTACAGGCCAATTTCCCTTATGAATATCGATGTAAAAATACTAAATAAAATTCTTGCCAACCGAATCCAAGAACACATTAAAATTATCATTCATCATGTTCAAGTAGGCTTCATCCCAGGGATGCAGGGATGGTTCAATATACGAAAATCCATCAATGTAATCCACTACATAAACAAACTAAAAGAAAAAAAAAACACATGGTCATCTCATTAGATGCAGAAAAAGCATTGAATAAAATTCAGACCAAGGTTTTGAGGAGCTCCTCACATGAACACATGGATGGTAATTTAATGGTGTGATCATTTATTACAAATTAATAATCCTAAAGCCTCTTTCCTAGGGCCTTTCAGTTTTCTATCCACAGTTTTTTTGTTTTGTTTTGTTTTTTGTTTTTGTTTTTTTTCTGAGACAGGGTTTCTCTGTATAGCCCTAGCTGTCCTGGAACTCACTCTGTAGACCAAGTTAGCCTCAAATTCAGAAATCTGCCTGCCTCTGACATTATACACGGGAATTCTCGACAAAAGACAACCAGAGAGAGCAGCTGTAGATAAAAGGGATGCATCAGTTGTACAGCTTGGAAATGTGAACCTGTAATTCCACATAAGTGACACAGAGTGACTAACTGAGGAACACACTGAAAGCACTAGGCACACCATTTTATAATAAATGACAATTGAAATGTGAGAAGAGACATGATTTTGACATCATCTCTAGTCTCCTAAGCACAAGAATGCTTAGGAAATAATGGGAGGAGTGCCATGAGAGAAATAACTGAGATTCAACAAGGAATGTCACATCCACAGGTAAAGGGAAACACAAGTATGGAAATGTTCCCCATATTCATTCTGAACTTTGGTCACAAAAAGCAATGCTTGTAAAATGATGTCACCAGGATATTAGACACAAATCTGTAGCTATCCAGCAAGAAATTTCAAAATGAAAAATTCTTTCAAAAAGGAGCCCTAAACAGAATACATCCCCACTCCAGCAGGAAGAACACACTAAACTAACTTTTTTGAATTACTGAGACTTGATATCCTCACTATACTGGCAGAAAGAGAGAGTTAAAATGACATTTGAAGTTTTGGAGACAGTACTTTTATTCCAAGTAGGAAAAAGTTCTAGCTGATGTTATATTATTTTATGTTTAGTTTTATTTTAGTTTTCTTATTTTTAATACATTTGTACTTCAATCATTTTTTGTTTTGTATTAGCTGACATATTGCCTAAGGATTTTTTTTAGTAATTTTTTATTGAATACATTTAGTTTTGACTGTTCTACATATGTATTTAATGCATTTTTTGGGTCCCTTCTCTCACCTTCTTTCACTTCTCATGGCATACATCATATCCTCTCCTTCCTATAGGTTCCCTCCCCACAATCCTGCCTTCTTGTTTTGTTTTATTGTGTTTTTTTTGTTACAAAGTATAGCAATAACCATCTATGTGACCAAGGGGTTGGAAGCATCCATTAAAGCCTAATGAGCTCACTTTTTGTTATACAACTAAAGACAATGACTGTCCAGATTTCATTAGCTGCCAGCAATTCAGGGAGAGAGATAAGGGTTCCATGAGCACCTTCTTTATTTAAGATTAGCCACTGACAAGCATAATCTTGTGCCAGTCTAGGTCAGGGAATTGCAGCTGCTGTAAGTTAAGGCTTGTAATAGCTATGTCATGACCAGACGATAGCATTTCACAGTCCTTCTCCCACTCTTCCGGCTCTTGCATTCTTTCCACTACCTCTTCTTCAAAGTTCACTGAGCTGTAGAGATGGTTGTACAAATGCTCCATGTAAGGATGAAAATCAACTATCATTTATTCTAAGAATCTTGAGCAACCAGGTGAGTCACTTCATTCAACACTATTTATTGTAAAGAGATTCTGGTTTGACAAAGGCTGAAAGCAGCATTTGTCTATGAACATAAGCATTATCAAAAGGCAGCTCATCACTGTATTAGTTTAACTAGGCAACAGTAAAATATACCTTCCCACAGAGATTGTAATCTCCCCAGCCATGTTTTTCTTAACCAGATGTATCATATCTAGAATGTATCTCCTATGCAGAAAACCACAAATGCAATTACAGAGCATTTGGTTACTACCATAATAGTCATGCCACTGTTGTGTTAGTAAATACATAATAACTGTCAGGTTGGCCTTGTGGTTCTCAAGATGTACAGCTGAATAAAACCACTGATACACTTTAACTCCCCCAGCAGCATACATTTTCTATACCATGAATGTTAGATAGTCAGGAAGACATGTCCAACTTAGTTACATTTGCTTGAAACCAATATGTTTGGTTTTGCTATCTTCCTCAGTAGAGCCTTATTATCTAGTTCTATTGGGTAAGCAAGAGCAAAAGTGATATTTTCACTAAAATTAATCTTTCCCAATATAAATTCCAATATAATTCTTGAAACATGGGCTAGAGCAATTTAAAAATAGGAAATAAATTAGGTGCAAACAGGAAAGGAAAATTAAAATGATTAGTATTTGTACATGGGATGATTCTATACCTAACATACCCTAAAATTCTAACAGAAAACTCTAATAGTTGCTAAATACTGCCAAGAAAATGGATATTATAAAATTAATGTATAAAAATCACCCTTCTTATACATACGTAACAAGTATCTGAGATATGAATCATGGAAACAATCCCATTCACTAATCTCAAAGCCTTTGAAAGGAAATAACAAAGGAGATAAATGAACCTGCAGTGAAAATTTAAAATACTCAAGAAAAAAATAGAGAAAGACATTAGAAGATGGAATGGCAATTTGTGCTTGGATGGACAAAATTGACATTGTCAAAATGGCTATCCTATCAAAGGCAATACACAATGTAATCTGAATCAAAAACACAATTCCATTTTTTTCCACAAAAATAGAAAACTAACATGGAAAGACAAATGATCCAATATAGTAAAAGAAATTCAAACCAATAAGAAATGAACAAAATAAGAGGCAGTTTGAATATTTAATAGACTTGCGAAAAGAATAACCTCCCAATGAAATATCATATACAAATGCCAAAAATGAATTTATCAAAAATAGTGGCTTCTGGTTTCTGTCTGAGGCTGGAGACCATTCTCTGACAAAAGGCTCCATATGCAGGTGGCAGAGGGAGATAGCTATCTGCCCAGGGGTGTGGACAGACCTATGAGCTCAGGTAGAACCAGCCCTGCTGCTCAGAGGAACCCACCTGAAAACCTAAGAAAACAAGAACCCAAGAGCAGCCTAGGACAGGAGACTTCCAATTTCTGTCTGCTCCCAGAGCGGATCCTGGGCCACAGAGCTACATACAAAAATACCACAACAAGAAAGCTGGTCTCCCAGGAGTGCCTACACACCTGCAAGCACAGGTAAGACCACCACTTCTCTTCAAATTCCTGGCTGGAAGAGGGACCTGCTCAGAACCATCAGGGCACAGGAACCAAGGATCAGCTGGGGACAGGATCTTTCTGGTTTCTGTCTGCACACCTGAGCTGACTCTGTATTAAAGTTCTCCATACCAAAATTCCTCCCAGAGAGAACTGGTCTCCCAGGAGTACTGATACAGTGGCTTGCAGGACAGATAAACCACACTCAGAGACAGCAAGAGCAGCTAACACCAGAGGTAACCAGATGACAAAAGGCAAACAGAAGAACATTACCAACAGAAACCAAGGCAACATGGCACCATCTGAACCTAGTTCTCCCACATCAAGGAGCCCTGGTTACCCACAACACACTGGAAAAACAAAATCACATCCCATGATGCTGATAGAGGACTTCAAGAAGGACATAAATAACTACCCCAAGAATACAATCCACATACCAAATGATGTCCAAAAAGAAGGAAGGAATAGCCACGGTTCTGGAAAGGCTCAATGCATCAGTGTAGGGGAATACCAGAACAGGGAAGTGGAAAGGGGTGGATGGGGGAACAGGGGGGGGGAAAGGGCATATGGGACTTTTGGGGGGCGGGGAGCCAGGAAAGGGGAAATCATCTGAAATGAAAATAAAGAATATATTGAATAAAATGTAAATTTAAAAAATCTAAAAAAAAAAAAAAAATACGGGTGAACACAGGTAAACAGGTAGAAGCCATTAAAGAGGAAACACAAAAATCACTTTAGGAATTACAGGAAAACACAGAAAAACAAGTGAAGGAACTGAACAAAATCATTCTGGACCTAAAGATGGAAGTAGAAACAATAAAGAAATTACAAAGGAAAACAACTTTGGAGATAGAAAACCTTGGAAATAAATCAGGAGTCATAGATGCAAGCTTCACCAGCAGATTACAAGAGATAGAAGAATCTCAGATGCCAAAGATACCATAGAAAGCATTGACACAACAGTCAAATAAAATGCAAAATGCAAAAACCTTGTAACCCAAAACATCCAGGAAATCCAGGATACAATGTGAAGATCAAACCTAAGGATTATAGATATAGAAGAGAGTGAAGATTTACAACTTAAAGGGCCAGTAAATAACTTCAACAAAATTATAGAAGAAAACTTCCCTAACCTAAAGAAAGAGATGCTCATGAACATACAAGAAGCCTAGAGAACTCCAAACAGATTGGACTAGAACAGAAATTCTGCCCATCACATAATAATCAAAACACCAAATGTACTAAACAAAGAAAAAATATTAAAAGCAGTAAGGGAAAAAGGCCAAGTAACATATAAATGAAGACCTATCAGAATAACACTAGACTTCTCACCAGAGATCACGAAAGCAAGAAGATCCTGAGCAGATCTCATGCAGACCCTAAGAGAACACAAATGCCAGGCAAGACTTCTTTACCCAGCAAAACTGGGTATAATATTGTCCTGCAAAGGATAATAGATGGAAAATGCCAATATATGAAGGGCAACTACACCCTAGAAAAAGCAAGATAGTAATCTTTCAACCAACCCAAAAGAAGATAACCACCAAACATAAAAAGAACATTAAAAATAACAGGATGCAACAATCACTATTCCTCAATATCTCTTAATGTCAATTGTAACTGCTGGCAGTTCCACTGAATGGGTTACCTGGAAGGGAAGCTGGGGATGTATGGGAAGGTGGCAAAAAAGAGAAGGAGACCAAGATAACACCTGCTATTCAAGGTCTCAAAGTTTAATGAAGAACTCCATATATGCAGAAGAAAGGGCTGGAAGCTTCTCAGCAGAACTGCTTCAGTTGCTCCACACGTGGCTAGTGTTTCTCAGGAAACTGCAGGTCCTTGAAGAACAATAGGTTTCTCCTTTTTCTGAGCGCTCCACCCTAGGTGGAGGGGATTATGGCTGACACAGGAGTTCCCACTCAAAGGCTGGGAGAGGAACTTCACATGGGTCAATGTCAAGTTCCTGCCAGGTGGCTTGGCACCTCAATAAGGCTCTCTACAGTCAATGCACTCAATTCCCCAATAAAAAGACATAGACTAATAGACTGGATACATAAACAGGACCCAGCAATTTACTGCATACAGGAAATGCACCTCAGTGTCAAAGACAAACACTACCTAAGAGTAAAAGACTGGGAAACAATTTTTCTAGCAAATGGCTCCAGGAAACGAGCTGGAGTAGCCATTGTAATATCAGATAAAATTGACTTTCAACCAAAAGTCATCAGAAAACACAAGGAAGGAAAGTGAAGGCACAACATACCCATACTTTTGGGATACAATGAAGGCAGTGCTAAGAGGAAAACTCATAGCTCTGAGTGCCTCCGAAAAGAAACTGGAGAGAGCATACATTAGTAGCTTGACAGCACATCTGAAAGCTCTAGAACAAAATGAAGCAAATACACCCAACAGGAGTAGACAGCAGGGAATAATCAAACTCAGGGCTGAAATAAACCAAATAGAAATAAGAAGAACTGTACAAATAACCAACAAAACCAGGAGCTGTTTTTTTGAGAAAATCAACAAGATTTATCAACCCTTAGGCAGACTAACCAGAGGGCCCAGCCAATGCCAGGGATAACCAGCTGTCTCAAGGTCAGAGTAAGACCACAACCAATAGCCAGTGCAATATGGCACCACCTTAACCCAATTATCCTTCCACAGAATTCCCTGAGTATGTTACCATAGCCAAAGCACAAGAAGATGACCTTTAGTCTAATTTTATAAAGAAGATAGTGAATTTTAAAGAGGAAATAAAAAATTCCTTAAAGAAATAGAGGAAAATACAATCAAACAAGCTAAGAAAATGAATGCAACTATTCAAGATATGTAAATGGAAATAGAAGCAATAAAGAAAATGCCAGAATCAAGGAAATGGAAAACCTAGGGAAGAGAAGAGGAACAATAGACACAAGCATCATGAAGTGATGAATATGAGAGATGGAAGACAGAATCTATGGTATGGAAGATACAATAGAAAAAATGATACATCAGTCAAAGGAAAGGTTGAAAGTAAAAAGTTCTTCACACAAAATATCAAAGAAATCTGGGACATTATGAAAATACCAAACCTAAGAATAATAGGAATAAAGGAAATTAAAAAGTCCCAGATCCAAGGCCCAGAAAATATTTTTTAAAAAATCATAGAAAAATTTCCCAACCTAAAGAAATTCCTCCAAACATACAAGAAGCTTAAAAAAGCAACAAATAGTATGGACCAGGAAACAAAATCTTCCTACCACATAAAAATCAAAGCACAAAACTTATAGAAAAAAGAAAGAATATTAAAAGCTGCAAGGGAAAACTCAGACCTATCAGAATTATACCTGACTTCTCCATAGAGACTCAAAAAGCAAGAAGGACCTAGGCAGATATTCTACAAACCTTAAGACATCACAAATGTCAGCCCAGATTACTATACACAGCAAAATGTTAACATACCTGGAGAAAACAAGATATTCCACAAAAAATTAAATAATATTTTTCCATAAATATAGCCCTAAAGAAGTTACTAGAAAGAAGACTCCAATTCAAGAAGCCTAACCACTCATGAGAAAGCACAGAAAATAATGTCACACAAAGAAAACAAAAAGAAGGGAATTACATACCTGCACATGCATGTGTCTCTCTCTCTCTCTCTCTCTCTCTCTCTCTCTCTCTCTCTCTCTCTCCACCAATGTCATCAAAATATCAGGAATTAACAATCATTGGTCATTACTATCTCTTAGCATCATTGGATTCAATTCCTCAATAAAAAATACAGGCTAACAGAATGGATAAGAAAACCAGATCCATTATTATGTTGCATACTAGAAACACACCTTAGCAACAAAGATAGACATTAACTCAAAGTAAAGGGCTGCAGGTTCTGCTCACATTCCTAGCCATCCACACCCTGTAGTGTGCAGTCTCAAATCCCAGTAATGTGGTAAAGTCAAATCTCTAGAGTATTAGAATTTATAAGTCAGATTAATATCAGTAAATTCTCTCCCCCACAAAATGCACACACAGTGAACTCAGAGCCAATTAATATAGATATAAATTGTCTACATAGATAAGACAAATTACCCTGTAATTATCCATTCATTATAAGATATTCATAGCTACCTGTGGCTATTTCAAGCCATGTGAAATCTGGATTATCTGTCTTTTCCTCCATCTTCCTTCCTTCACCCTCTGTCTTTCCTCTCTGTCTCTGAAGCTCTGCCTTCCTTTTCCCTGTCCAATCACAGGTTTCTTGGTGTATTAATATTTTAATTAATTGGGGGGAAATTCTGCTATACTTCACCGTTTCTATTCAAATAAAATAACTTTTCTCTTAAATATAAATCACCAGTTTGTAATTTATAAAGTACAAGATAGACCTAATATGCCGGGCGGTAGTGGCACACACCTTTAATCCCAGCACTTGGGAGGCAGAGGCAGGCAGATTTCTGAGTTCGAAGCCAGCCTGGTCTACAGAGTGAGTTCCAGGACAGCCAGGGCTATACAGAGAAACCCTGTCTTGAAAAACCAAACAAACAAAACCAAAAACAAACAAACAAAAAAGATAGACCTAATACCCAGTCCATCATTTTTGTCAATAACACTCTGTCATCTATCCTAATTTAAAAGACTTATAATTGTATACCTAGCTTGAGATTGAATGCCATCTGAAAACCATCCTCTCAAATCTGTTCTCTCAATGTTAAATAGCCTGAATTGGATATGAGACTATAAATAGGCTTTCAACTGTGTCAGAAATCTGAGAATGACAAATATTGTCTTAAAATATAGGAAGCCTAACACAGTTTCCAGAACTAACAATTTGTAGAGACAGCTATATAGCCACAGTAAGTCAGGAAGTTGGAACATTTGTCTTCAGCCTTCTCTGGTCCAGGATATTCTGTCAGACCTTGAAAAACAGGAATTATTAAGGACTAGCCTATTCTGTCTCAGCAGAACTAAGCTGTCCTAACCTGTAACTTGTGTCCTCTCAAGGATGGTACTGGTATGTAGAAGAGATAGGCAATTTCTGCCTAGTGGCCACCTAAACACAATGTACAACCTCATCTGGAGGTATAAATGTTCAGCTGTTTGAGCACATGAATGGGGAGCTGTAGGAGCAGATATGTCCCAACAAGTGAATAAATAACATTGAATGTCATATTCTGTAGGTTTCTGAAATTTTTGCAATCCAACTATCTATGTTAAATAAACTGGACTGTTGTCCATTAACTACTGTCAGCTATTCTTAATTGAAATGTCTGAAAACACCCTAACAATAAACTCAGAGCCATGAATTTGCTATTTGTCCCTTAAATCATAAGCTTAAACATCTCAGATCAGTTTTTAAAGAACAACTGAGTATAAGTCTTATGCTTTTAAAATGTTTTATCAGTAGAAGAAATTTATATCAATGAAAACCTTGATTTTGCATCAAAATAAAATCTGTACCAAAATAAGAAATTATGACTTCAACTCATTAACTATTGTAAACATTTCTACCAAGTGAGATCATGCCTATACAATCAATTCTAGCCATTTCTTCCCTGTTCCAATTATGACCATTTTTAAATTCCCTAGAAAGGCAATCTTAGAATAACCAGGTCCAGCAGCAAAACCCAGGTAACTGGGACAATGACTCTTCACAATTTCTTCAAGCTGAATATAGGTGTTGAGATATCTTTGAAGGCAGGAAGGGTAGGGAAAATGGGGGGGGGTTGTTGTTGGCTTAAGAAGGACACACCAACAATTGTATTAGTCTCTGATGTCTGTGTCCTGACTAGATCCAGATGAAAGTCTAAGACATCAGGAGTTCAAGCAGGTTAGTTTAGCATGTCTGATGATGAGACTCACCAAGGCTGTAAATACTGTAATATACAAATCTCAAAACAAAATTTTAGTATCATCAAAATGCCTTTTTTTTTAATTCTCTGGAATATAGTTCTTCAGGGAGTCTCCCTTTGCCATATCTGTTCCATATTACTTTGGAAGGTGTATAGACACTAATTACCTTTTCTAAAACTGCAAAGACAAAACATTTCTCCAAAATCAGCATATCCTTGAGCCAGTAAACAGAAAAACGTTTATTTTGACCTATCTACCAGAGGAATAATATAACCACAAAACTCAAAATCACATCCATTTTGAATATTTAAACAATCCAAAACAAATGAAGTAAACTAAAATACTGTATTTATTCCAGGCTTTTTCTATTTTTCTATGCAGGATAATAACCCAAAATTCCCAAGGAGCCCACATTAGACAGAATTTGAGTATCCATGGGCAGGTATTAATTAATAATGTTTGTGGCTCCAGGTAGAGAGACCAAC
The DNA here is from genome assembly GCA_964023405.1 of Apodemus agrarius. Lineage (NCBI taxonomy): Eukaryota > Metazoa > Chordata > Mammalia > Rodentia > Muridae > Apodemus > Apodemus agrarius. Next base: position 72,893,276 of record OZ030010.1, on the reverse strand, counting down.
AGATAGATGGTATAACAGGTTGTCTGCTCTAGGCAGAGAGCTTAACAAGTAAAACCTATAGGTAGATATTAGTGAAAGTTGGAATTAATTGCTTTAAAGATGGTATTAAGATATATTTCTCTAGTAGGTCTTACGGGTAATTATCACTGTTCTTTCTACTTGTAGTCAGTGACTAATTTTTCCTTTTCTAGTTCTGAAATGCGGACAAAATTCCCCATGTGATTTGGAAAAAATCTGTATATAAATCTGTCCTAAACACAAATAATCCCAACATTATAAACTCACAGTTAAATCAATATCTGCCCCCAAAAGTAGGCAGCTTCCATTCTCTGACTCTCTGACTCAGAGCAGCCATCTTGTCTCTGTAAACAGCAGGGGACTTCAGAGTCCTCTTTCATTTTTTCAAAGTTCCTGTGCTTGAGTTCATGTTACTTGTCCCAACACTGCCTTCTCTCACTTAGAAAATAAAACTCTCTCATGCTAAAATTCTTAAATTTCTAGTGGATTCTTGCCCAACACTTTGTTTCACCACCTGTTGTGGAAAATATTTAAAAAATTTGGCCCCATCCTTCGCTACTCTCTGCCTGCAGTCTTGCTACCCCTAGGCTAGCTTGTAACCAGTCTTCTCCACCTGCCTCAGAGCCACCTATATCTTCTCAGCCATCCAGCCTGTGGTTAGCAGTCCCAAATCCCAGTAACCTCTTGAAATCAAAACTCTAGAAGATTATAATTAATCAGTCAGATTTATATATCAATAAGTTCTCAATTCACAAGATAGCCACACAATAATTTCAGGGCCAATTGATAACAATACAAGCTGCCCACCTAGATTAGACAAGTAATCCCAATTATTCTATCCTTTGATGGGTATAGCATGGGATGGGAATATATTATTTTTAATACTTCCTGATACACTGGGTCTTCAGGTAGAACTACTTCCGACTTTGTGAGGAACCACCAGACTGATTTTCAGAGTGTATCAGCTTGCAATTCTACCAGCAATGGAGGAGTGTTCCTCTTTCTTCACATCCTGTCCAGAATTGTGTTATTTGGTTCTCTGGAGTCTAACTTCTTGAGTTATTTGTATATTTTGGATATTAGCCTTATATTGGGTATGGGGTTGGTAAAAAATCTTTTCCCAATCTGTTGGTTATGATTTTGTCCTATTAACAGTTTCCTTTGCCTTACATTTTTAGGAGGTCCCATTTGCCAATTGTTGATCCTAAAGCATGAGACTTTGATATTCTGTTCACAGAATGTCCCTTGTACCAATGTGTTCAAGTTTCTTTCTCACATTTTCTTTATTTAGATTCAGTGTATTTGGCTTTTTGTGGAGGTCCTTAATCCACTTGGACTTACACTTTGTAAATGGAGATAAGAAGGGATCAATGTGCATTCTACATACTGAACCAGTACCAACAGAGTTGTGTATCAGAGGGGGATGGGGAATTGGTGGTAGCCACTAGAGATTTCCAGATTCCAGGGACCTAAGAGGTTCCCAGGACCCAACAGGGATGACATTAGCTGAAATACCCAACAAAGGGGAGATAAAACCTTTAGAGACCATATCCAGTGGATAGGCACAGCCCCCTGTTCAAGAATGGGGCCATCCACCCATCTCAAAAATATTAATCCAGAATTGCTCCTGTCACAAGGAAATGCAGGGGCAAAGAGTGGAGCAGAAACTGAAGAATAGGTCATCCAGAGACTATACCTCCTAGGGATCCATCCCATCTACAGATCCCAAAACCAGACACTATTGCTGATGCCAAGAAGTGTTTGCTGACCGGAGCCTGGTATAACTGTCCCCTGAGAGGATCTCCCAGAGCCTAATATGGATGTGGATGCATATAGCCAACCATTGAACTGAGCACAGAACCCCAATGAAGTAGTTAGCGGAAGCACTGAAGGAGCTGAAGGGTTTTGCAACCCAATAGGAAGAACAATATCAACCAACCAGACCCCCAAAAGTCCCCAGGGACTAAACCAACAACCAAAGATTACACATAGGGGGACTCATGGCTCCACCTGGATGTGTAGCAAAGGACTGCCTTATCTGGCATCAGTGGGAGGGTTTCCCCTTGGTCCTTTGGAGGATTGATGACCCTGCATAGTGAAATCCTTGGGCACTGTGGCAGAGGGAGTGGGTAGGGAAGCACACTCATAAAAACAGGGGGAGGAGATAGTGGGTTTATGGATGGGAAACTGGGAATGGGGATAACATTTAAAATGTAAATAAATGAAATAACCAATACAAAACCTCTAGAAAAAAAGTAGGCAAACACGTGGAAGAACAATAGACACCAGGAAATATCAAACTAGGGGCTGAAATCAATAAATTATAAACAAAGAGTGCAATAGAAAGAATCAGTGAAACCAAATGTTGATTCTTTGAGAAAACCAAGAGGACAAACTCTCAGGCAGACTAATTAAAAGACAGAGAGAGAGTACCCAAATCCAGAAATGAAAAGTGGGACATAACAAGTCACACTGAGGATACCCAAAAATCATTAGGTCTTACTTCAAAAGTCTGTACTCTACATAATTAGAAAATCTAAATGAAACTGATTGTATTTTTATAGTTTCCAGTTAACAAACTTAAATCAGGATCAGGTAAATGATGTAAATAATCCTATATCCCCTAAAGAAATAGAAGCAGTCATTAAAAGTCTCCCAAACAAACAAACAAACAAACAATAAAAGCCCAAGGCCAGATGGTTTTTAAGCAGCATGCTGCCAGATTTTCAAACAAGTGCTAATACAAATATTGCTTAAACTATTCCACAATACAAATGTTGCTCAAACTATTCCACAAATAGAAACAGAAGAAAAACTACAAAATTCATTCTATAAGGTCAGTCACCCTGATACCTAAACCACATAAAGACTAAACAAAAAAAATATTTCAGACAAATTTCCTTATGAACATTGATGCAAAAATACTCAATTAAAGTCTAGCAAACTGAATCCAAGAACACATAAAAAAACATCATCCACCATTAAAAAGTAGACTTCATCCTAGGGATGTCATTCAACACACAAAAATATATCAATGTAATCTACCATATAAACAAACTGGAGAAAGACCTACATTATCATCTCATTGGATGCTGAAAAAGTCTTTGACAAAATCCAGCATGGCTTCATGATTAAATAGACTTGGAAAGATCAGGAACACAAGGCCCATACCTAAACACAATAAAGGCAACGTACAGCAAGCTGATATCCATTATAAAATTAAATGGAGATAAACTTAAAGCAAATCCATCAAAATTAGGCATAAGACAAGGCTGACCACTCTCTCCATGTCTATTCAGTATAATCTTTGAATTTCTATCTAGAGCAATAAGACAACAAATATCAAGGGGATACAAATTGGAAAGGATGAAGTCAAAGTATCATTATTAATGGATATTATAGTACACGTAAGTGAAAAATTCTGCAAAATTCTATCAGAGAACTGCTATGGGTCCTAAGCACCTTAAGCAAAGTGTCTGGATACAAAATTAACACCCTCAAACAAGTAGCCCCTCTTTATATTAATAATTTTATTTGTTTAAATTTCAAACGATATCCCCATTTCTGGTTACCCCTTCACAACCCATATCCCATTCCTCTAACTTTCTCCCCTTTTCAATATTCAATATTCAAAACGGCAACCAACAAAGTGGGAAAAGATCTTCACCATCCCTACATCCGATAGAGGGCTAATATCCAATATATACAAAGAACTCAAGAAGTTAGACCCCAAAGAACCAAATAACCCTATCAAAAAATGGGATACAGAGCTAAACAAAGAATTTTAACCAGAAGAAATGCTGACTGTCGAGAAACACCTTAAGAGATGTTCAACATCATTAGTCATCAGGGAAATGCAAATCAAAACAACCCTGAGATTCCACCTCACACCAGTGAGAATGGCTAAGATTAAAAACTCAAGAGACAACAAGTGCTGGCGAGGATGTGGAGAAAGAGGAACACTCCTCCACTGTTGGTGGGATTGCAAAATGGTAAAACCGCTCTGGAAATCAGTTTGGCGGTTCCTCAGAAAATTGGGCATGTCACTTCCAGAGGACCCTGGCATACCACTCCTGGGCATATACCCAGAGGATTCCCCTGCATACAATAAAGACACATGCTCCACTATGTTTATAGCAGCCTTGTTTATAATAGCCAGAAATTGGAAGGAGCCCAATATCCCTCAAAGGAGGAATAGATACAGATTATGTGGTATATTTATACAATGGAGTACTACTCAGCAATTAAAAATAATGAATTCATGCAATTTGTAGGTAAATGGTTAGATCTGGAAAATATCATCCTAAGTGAGCTAACCCAATCACAAAAGAATACACATGAAATGCAATCACTGATAAGTGGATATTAATGAGCCCAGAATCCCTAAATACTCAAGGCACAATTAGCAAGTCAAATGACTCCCAAGAAGAAGAAAGGAGAGGACCCTGGGCCTGTAAAGATTGGATCCAGTATTGTAGACCCAGAACAGAAAAATCGTGGGTGGAGGAATGATTCGGAAATAGGTGGGGGAGGCGAGAGGAATTATGGGACCTATGGTGGGGGGGAACTGGGAAAGGGGAAAGCCTTTGGAATGTAAACATAGAATATAGAAAATAAAAATTAAAAACAAAGAAATAAAAATAATCTTTGACAAAGGCTATCAGTCTATACCCTAGAATGGTCTATAACTTACTTTATATGTCTGACTGGTATAAAAATTCATAGCAATCCTTCTGCTTCAATATTACAGTATATCTCATTTAAATTATATATTTTATTTTGAGAACTGATTACTAATTAGTACTCATTATTAGATTATTTGATATTTTAGTATATGTTATTTTGAGTATTTTATGAATTATAGATATTAATCTCTAACTTGATATATAGTTGTGGAAGACTTTTTCTAATTCTATTGATTATTTTTATTTTCAGAAGCTTTTACTTATTATGCAGGCCCATTCCTCAAGTCTTGGGGCTATTTTCTGTGCTATTAGAATCAATTGCAGAAAGTTCTTGTTTGAACATGTGTCATTTGTTTTCCTTAAGCAGTTTCAAAACTTCAGATTGTATTTTACTTAAAAGCATTTGATAAATTTTGAATTCCTTTGTGTTTGTGTGTGTGTGTGTGTGTGTGTGTGTGTGTGTGTGCATATGTTCAAGTTCATGTGGAGGCAAGGCAAGTTGTCAATGTTGAATGTCTTTTTCAGTCACTCTCCACATTAGTTTTTGAGACAAAATCTTTAAGTAAACATGGAGCCCACTGCCTCAACTGTACTGGCTGAACAGTAAGGCCCAGAGAGCCACTTATCTTCATCTCCTCATCAGTACTGTTATATTTACATGCCACCACACCCAAGTTTAAATGGGTGCTTGGGATTGAACTCAGGTCCTCATGCTTACACACCATCTCCCTAGCCAAGCTGCACATCTGCTACATATGTGCAGGGATAGGAGGGAACTAGGTCCAAGCCATATGTATATGCTCTTGGGTTGGTGGTTCAAGCTCTGAGAGCCCCAAGGGTCCAGGTTAGTTGACTCTGTTGGTCAACTTGTGGAGTTCCTATCCCCTTAGAGGCTACAACTCTTCCTCCTGTTTTTCCATAAGAGTTCCCACACTCCATCCACTGTTTGGCTGTAGGTGTCTGCATCTGTCTGAGTCAGCTGCTAGGTGGAGCCTCTCAAAGGACAAACATGGTAGGCTCCCATCTGCAAGCATAACAGAGTATTATGAATAGTATTAGGGACTGACTGGTGCTTGCCCATGGGATGTGTCCCAAGTTGGGTTTGTTATTGGTTAGCCATTCCCACATCTCTGCTTCATCCCCCTGTCCCTAGTGCCTATATTTCTTATAGATAGGATAAATTTCACACTGAATATTTTTGGGTGGGTTGGTGTCTTTATCATTCTACTGGGGTTCCTACCTGGATACAGGAGGTGGCCTCTTTAGCTTCCATATCCCCAGTGATGTGAGTCATAGCTATGGTTACTACTATTGATTCTTAGGTACCTCTTTACACCAGGTATCTCTCTTGTCCTGGAGATGCCACTCACATCCTCACCGTCTTCATTTTTAGATTTCCATTAATTATCATAGCTATCTGGCCATGTATCCTGTCCTTCTCCACATCTGATTTTGAACCTGCCATTCACTTCACCATCACCTGTCCATTCCAATTCCCTCCCTCCATGTACCTCTTATGACTATATTATTCCCCCTTCTAAGTGAGATTCAAGCATCCTCCCTTGTGTCTTCCTTCTTGTATAGCTCTTTGGATCTGTGGGTTGTATCCTGTGTATTCTTTACTTTATAGCTAATATACACTTATAAGTGAACACATACAGTGTACGTCCTTTTGGGACCTGGTTACCTCACTCAAGATGATATTTTCTAGTTCCATCCATTTCCCTGCAAAATTCGTGACTTTGTTTTTAGTAGCTGAATAGTATTTTGTTGTGTAAATGTACCATATTTTCTGTATCCATTCTTCATTTGAGGAACATCTAGGTTATTTCCAATTTCTGGCTATTACAGATAAAGCTGCTATGAATGTAGTTGAGCAAGTGTCCTACTGGGATGGTGGAGCATCTTTTGGGTATATGCACAGGAGTGATATAGCTGGTTCTTGAGGTATTTCCACTTCTTCTTTTTTTTTTTTTTTTTTGGTTTTTTGAGACAGGGTTTCTCTGTGTAGTCCTGGCTGTCCTGGAACTCACTCTGTAGACCAGGCTGGCCTCGAACTCAGAAATCCGCCTGCCTCTGCCTCCCAAGTGCTGGGATTACAGGCGTGCGCCACCATGCCCGGCCTGAGGTATTTCCACTTCTTAAGAAACTGCTAAATTGATTTTCACAAGTTGGACTTCCACCAGCAATGAAGAATTATATACCTTGCTCCACATCCTCACCAGCATGTGCTGTCACTTGTGTTTTTGATCTTAGCTATTCTGACCAGTGTAAGATGTAATCTCAGAGTTGTATTAATTTGCAATTCCCTGATAACTAAGGAATCTGAACATTTATTTGCTTCCTGTCAATTAGAGATTCCTCTGTTGAGAATTCTCTGTTTAGTTTGATACCTGTTTTTTAAATGGGTTATTTGGGTTGTCTGTGTCTAACTTCTTGTGTTCTTTGTCGATTTTGTTTATTAACCCTCTGTCAGATGCAGGGGTGGTAAAGTTCCTTTCCCAATCTGCAGGCTGATGTTTTGTCCTATTGGCAATGTCCTTTGCCTTACAGTTTCATGAGGTTCTATTTATCAATTGTTGATCTAAGAGATTGAACAATTGGTGTTATGTTCAGGAAATTGTCTCCCATACCAAGGCATTCAAGGATATTTCCCACTTTTCCTTCTGTAAGATTTAGTATATCTAATTATATATCGAGGACTTTCATCTACTTGGACTAGAATTTTGTCCAAAGTGATAGATATGGATCTAGTTTCATTCTTCTTCATGTAGACATACAGTTAGATCAGTGCCGTTTGTTGAAGATGCTTTCTTTACCAAAAAAAAAGATGACCTCTTTACCAAAAATAAGTGTTCATAGGGCTGAGTGTTTATTTCTGGCTCTTGATTGGATTCCACTCATCAATATGTCTGTTTCTGTATCAATACCATGCAGTTTTTATCACTATTTCTCTGTAGTGTAGGTTGAGATCAGGGATTGTTATTCCCCCAGATGTTCTTTTATTATTGAGGCTTGTTTGGTCTATCCTTGGTTTTTTGTTTTTCCATATGAAGTTGAGAATCGATCCCTCCATATCTGTGAAGAATTGGGATTTTGATGGGGAATGCATTGGGAAGAATGTTGGGATTTTGATGGGGAATGCATTGAATCTATATATTACCTTTGGGAAGATGGACATTTTCACTATGCAAATACTACCTGTCCATGAGCATGGGAGATCTTTCCATCTTCTGAGGTCTTCTTTAAGGACTAGAAGTTCTTGTCATATAGATCTTTCACTTGCTTGGTTAGTTACACCAAGATATTTTATATTATTTGTGTCTATTTTGAAGGGTGTTGTTTCAGTAATTTCTTTATCAGCCCACTTATCATTTGTTTTTTTTGTTTTTTTTAGTTATTTTTATTTTCTATATTCTATGTTCTATATTCTATATTCTATATTCTATCATTTGTATAAAGGAAAGCTACTGATTTTTTAAATTTTATATCTGGCCACTTTTCTGAAGTTGATTGTCATCTGTATTATTTCTCTGGTAGAAATTTTAGGGTTGTTTATGTTTAGTATCATATTATCTTCAAATATTTTGAGGCAATTCTTTGACTTCTTCCTTTCTAATATTTGTATTCACTGGATCTCCTTTAATTGTCTTACTTCTCTGGCTAGAACTTTAAGTATTACATTGAATAGTTATAGAGAGATTGTGAGCAACCTTGTCTTGTCCCTGATTTTAGTGGAATTGCTTTATATTTCTCTCCATTTAATTTGATATTGACTATTGGTTGGCTGTATATTGCTTTGATTATGCTTAGGAATATGCCCTGTGTCCCTGATTTCTCTAATACCTTTAACATGAAGGGATGCTGAATTGTATCAAAGGATTTTTCAGCATCTAATGAGATAATCATGTATTTTTTTCTTTTACTTTGTTTATATGGTAGATTAGGTCAATGGATTTTCATATATTGACCCATCCCTGCATCCTCCGGATGAAGACTACTTTATCTTGATAGATGCTGTCTTTGATATATACCTGGATTTTGTTTTTGAGCATTTTATTGAGTAGTTTTGCATAGATATTCATAATGGTAATAGGTCTGAAGTTTTCTTTCTTTGTTTAGTCTTTGTGTGGTTTAGGTATCAGAGTGATTCTGGCCTCATAAAATGAGTTCAGCAGTGTTCCTTCTGTTTCTACTTTGTGGAATAGTTTGAGGAGTATTAGTATTTCCTCTTCTTTGAAAGCCTGATAGAATTCTACCCTATAACCATCTGGCCCTGGGCTTATTTTGGTTGGGAGACTTAATGACTGGTTCTATTTCTTTAAGGTTTATAGGATTGTTTAAATAGTTTACCTGAACTTGATTTAACTTTGGTAAGTGATATGTGTCTAGAAAATTTTCCATTTCCTTAAGATTTTCCATTTTTTGTGGATACAGACTTTAAAGTAAGACCTAGTGATGCTTTGAATTACTTCAGTGTTTGTTGTTAAGTTTTACTTTTCATTTGTGATTTTGTTTATTTGGATACTGTCTCTCTGTCTTTTGGTTAGTTTGGCTAAGGGTTTCCTCTATTTTGTTGATTTTTCTCAGAGTACTAGCTCTTAATGTCATCATGATTCTTTGTACCATTTTCTTTGTTTCTATCTGATTGATATCAGCCCTGATTTTGATTATTTCCTGCTTTATGGTCCTCTTTGGTATGCTTGCTTCTTCTTTCTAAAGCTTTCAAGTATACTTTTAAATTGCTGATCTGAGCATTTTCTAGTTTCTTTATGGAGGCACTTAGTACTGTGAACTTTCCTCTTAGCACAGCTTTTGTTGTCTCCCATAAATATGGGTATGTTGCAGTTTAATTTTCATTGAATTCAAGAAAGTTTTTTTTATTTCTTCTCTGATCCACAGATTATTGTGTAAAGTGTTGTTCAATTTCCATTACTGTGTAGGCTTTTGTTTGTTTGTTTCTGCTGTTGTTGAAGTCCAGCTTTAATTCATGGTTGTCTAATAAGATATAAGGTGTTATTTCAATTGTCAGATGATGAGGCTTACTGTGTGACTGACTGTAGAGTCAATTTTGTAGAATGATCCATGAGGTGTTGAGTAGAAGGTATATTCTTCTTGTGGTTGAGTGAAATAATCTGTAGGTGTCTGTTAGGTCCATTTGATTCATAGTATCTGTTAGTTTCCTTATTTCTCTGTTTAGTTTTGTCTGGATGTCATATCATTTTGGGGAGAGCATAATGTTCAAATCTCCCATTCTATCTATCTATCTATCTATCTATCTATCTATCTATCTATCTATCTATCTATTTATATTATTTATTTACATCTCAAATGATACCCCCTTTCTCGGTTTCCCCTCTGCAAACTCCTATCCCATCCCCCTCCCCCTGGTTCTATGAGGGTGCTCCTCTACCCACCTACCCACTTCTGCCTCATCACCCTGGCATTTCTCTATACTGGGGATTCAAACCTTCACAGGAACAAGGGCCTCCCCTCCCTTTGATGTCCAGACAAGGCCATCCTCTGCTACATATGTGGCTGGAGCAATGGGTCCCTCCATGTGTATACTCTTTGGTTGATGGTTTAATCCCTCGATGCTCTGGAAGCTCTGGTTGATTGATATTGTTGTTCTTCCTATGGGGTTGCAAATACCTTCAGTTCCTGAAGTCCTTTCTCCAACTCCTCCATTGTGTTCCCTGTGCTCAGTCCAATGGTTGGCTGTGAACATATGCTCTGTATTTGTCAGGTTCTGGCACAGCCTCTCAGGAGACAGCTATATCAGACTCTTTTCAGCAAGCACTTCTTGGCATCCACAATAGTGTCTGGATTTGGTGTCTGTATATGGGATGGATCCCCAAGTTGGGCAGTCTCTGGATGGACTTTCCTTCAGTGTGTGCTCCACACTTTGTCCCTGCATTTCCTTCAGACAGGAGCAATCCTGTATTAAAAATTTTGAGATGAGTGGGTGGCCCCATCCGCCGTCTGGGGACATTGTCTAACCTCTAGATATGGTCTCTACAGGTTCTCCCTCCCCTTTGTTGGGCATTTCAGAAATCTCTCATTCTTAATGTGTGGGGTGCATGTACTATTTAAGATTTAGTAATGTTTCCTTTACAAATGTGGATTCTCTTATGTTTGGGACACAGATGTTCAGAATTGACATGTTATCTTTGTACATTTTTCCATTGATAACTGTGGAGTGTTCTTCCCTGTATTTTTTTTATTAATTTTGGTTGAAAGTCTATTTTACTACATATTAGAATGACTATTCCAGCTTGCTTTTTGGGTCCGTTTGAATACCAAACCTTTTTTCTCACTCTTTACTCTGAGGTAATGTCTATTTTGTTTTCTGAGATGTGTATATTATATGCAGCAGAATGATGAGTCCTATTTTCTCATCCATTCTGTTAGCTTGTGCCTTTTTTATTAAGGAATTGAGTCCATTGGTGTTGAGAAATATTATTGATCAGTTATTGTTATTTCCTGTTATTTTGCTGGTGGTGGTGGTGGTGGTGGTGGTGGTGGTGGTGGTGGTGGTGGTGGTGTGTACTTTCCTTGTATTTTCTGGTATGGAATTACTTATTTTCTGTGCAGGATTTTTTGGATGTAATTATTCTTTTTGGGTTGGAGTTTTCTTTCTAATATAGAAGGGTTGAATTTTTGGATAGAAATTGCTTGGATTTGGATTTGTCTTGAAAACCATGTTTTCTCCATCTATGGTGATTGAGAGTTTTGCTCTGTAGTCTAGGTTGTACTCTAGGTTGGCCCCAGTGTTATTTTTAGAGTTGCAAAATGTCTGCCCAGGCCCTTCTAGCTTTTAGAGTCTCTATTGAGAAGTCAGATATAATTCTGATGTGTCTGCTTTTGTGTGTTGCCTGGCCTTTTCTCCTTGCTGCTTTTAATACTCTTTCTTTGTTCTGTAGATGTTGTGTTTTGATTATTATGTGACAAGAGGGTTTTCTTTTCTGATACAGTCTAATTTGTGTGCTATAAACTTCTTATATGTTTATAGAAATATCTTTCTTTATGTTGGGAACGTTTTCTTCTATGATTTTTCTGAGAATATTTTCTGGGCCTTTGAGTTGGGACTCTTTACTTTCTTCTATTCCTATTATTCTTAGGTTAAGCCATTGCATGTTATCCCAGATTTCTTGAATGTTTTGTATCAATTTTTTTTTTAGATTTAACATTTCCTTTTGATTGATATATCAATTTCTTCTATTGTGTCTTCTGTGAGCAAGGTTCTTTCTTCCCTTTCTTGTATTCTGTTGGTTATGTTTACATCTGTTGTTCCTGTTCTCTTCCCCTCAGTTTTCCATCTCCAGGATTCTCTCAGTTTGTGGGTTTTTTCTTCTATTTCTATTTTTAGGTCTTTCAGTTTTATTTATTTCCTTCACTTGTTTAATTGCATTTTTCTTTATGTCTTTAAGGGATTTGAATGTTTCCTCTTTAAAGACCTCTGTTTGATTGTATTTTTCTGTATTTCTTTAAGACATTTATTTATTTCCTCTTTAACGTCCTCTATCATCTTTGTAAATTTGGATTTAAGGCCATTTTCTTGTATTTTTGGTTGTGTTATGATATACATGGCTTGCCTTAGTTTTGTCACTCTGCACTGTAGATGTCATATTGCCCTGACTTTTGTTGATTTTGTTCTTTGAAGGGCCTTTAGCTATCTCAGTGGTTTTTGTTCCTGGATGTTTTTGTTGTATTATTGAAAGGGAGTTGAACCTCAGTGTTCTTGGTGAAGCTGACCTCTGATGAATATCTTTTGGCTGTATGGTTCCCAACCTGTAGGTCTGTATGGTTCAGGAGCTGCAGGTCTCATGAAAGTGGGTAGAGAGGCAGCAGGAGAACGGAGGTCCCTTTGGGAGAACAGGCTGCTCAGAAGAGCTAGGCATGGCCCAGAGGACTCAGTCAGCAGAGAAGATGGGTGTGTAAGAAAGAGCTAAGAAAAACCTAAATACATGTAAAATCTGTTAAATGAAATTATAAGAGAATTATTTCCAGGTAAAGAAATGATTATCCAACCAAAGGAAACATTTATAATACAAATAGACTTGATCCAAGAATTACCACCCCACTGACACTTTTTTTTTATCAAGATACCCAGTGTACAAATACAGACGCACTATTGAAGATATCACTTTAAAAGGCAACAACAGCACAATACAATTAGACTATAGTTGCCAACAAAATTCCAAGAAGCAGAACAATATGGCACAATATATTTCAAACACTGAAAGTAAACACTATCAATCATGAATATCATGGTTGGTAACATTATCTTTTAAAATTGAAAGAGAAATAATGGTGCTTAAGTACAAACACACACTTAATCAATTCATTACCACCAAGCTAGCATGAACCTAAGTATAGAAGAGCAAAAAAGTTTCAATATAAAGAACACAGGAATTAATAAATTTCAGTATAGGAATAGACGATAGGAGTACAAAGAAATAATCTCTATCAGGACTAACAAGTAAACCAGACAACTTCTCATTCTAAGAGAATGGAAAGAGTAGTTTTCCAGCCAGCCAGAAAAACAACTAAAAATTACCTGAATTAGCAAACCAAATTCTTCATTTTAAAGATAGCAACTAAGATAATTCTACTAAAACCAAAACAAATTTTTAAAAAGTAGACCCCATTGTCAGTTTTCTATAAGAAAAACACCTTACTAGCAAAGAAACACAGAGTGAGATCAAAAATATAAGAGTCAATATTAAAAGGAATTGGAAGCAGAAAACCACCTGACATGGCTATTCTGATAACTGATAAAGTAGACTTGAAAACACAACTCATCCAAGAAGATAAAAATAAGACATGATATGATGAGACAGCCTATAGGATGGAGAAAATCCTTGTCAATCCTGTATCTGAGAAGGTGTCTTAGTTGGAATTTCTATCACTATGATAAAATACCACTTGGGAAGTAAGGATTTATTTAATTTTATAATTTGAAGTAGCAGTCCATCACTGAGGGTAGAAACTCAAGCAGGAACCTGGAGTCAGGAACTGAATCACAGACAACAATGCTTACTTGCTTGCTCTCCATGTTTTAAAACCCAGGATCATATGCCCAGGGGTGTTTCCACACACAATGGGTAGGGCCCTAACACATCAAACACTAATTCAGAAAAAAAAGTGCCAACTTGTCCATATGCCAGGCTCAAAGAGTAATTTACTTAATTGTGGTTCCCTCTTCTCAGATAACCCTACCTTGTATCAAGTTAATATAAAATTAGTCAGTACAGGAGTGAGATATTGTCTAGAACCTACAAAGAACTAACATAATAAAGCATCAAAAGAAAATAATCTAATCAATAACTGGACAGATGATTTGTTCACAAAGTTCTCAAAAGAAAGAATATTGTTAATAAATATTTGAAATATTGTTTAATGTTCTTATCAATTGAATAATTGAAAATTTAATTTATATTGATATTTTATCAAACCAAATTAGAATTGCTATCAAGAAACCAAATGTAAACAAATCCTGTCAAAGTTACAGGAAAAATGACTCTAATTCTCACATTTTTACTTATAATATATAGTAAAATAATATATTAGCTAACACACACATATCTCTTAAGTATTTTGGATTTATGTATGCTGTAATATTACCAATGGGGATATGGTGGAAAAGCCAGGAGTCTGGATGAAGGAATAAGAAGGATTATGATAAGCTATTAAGGTAATAAAAATAAGATATAGCATGGTTTCTCTCATGTTCAAAATCGATATATATATGCATGTACATATATATATATATATATATATATACACACATATATATGGTATAAAATAAAAAAGGCATTGTAGAGAGATAAGCTGAACTAGTGATCCAGATGAACGATAGGGAATATATTAGTGAGTCAAATGTGTAAAATATAATGAGTTGCATGTATAGAAATAGCAGAATGAAACTTATTATTTTGTATGTTAACAGTATTACTTTCGTAAACTATCATATCATCTGCAAATAGTGATAGTTTGACTTCTTCCTTTCCGATTTGTATCCCTTTGACTTCCCTCTGTTGTCGAATTGCTCTAGCTAGTACCTCAAGTACTATATTGAAGAGATATGGCGAGAGGGGACAGCCTTGTCTAGTCCCTGATTTTAGAGGGATTGCTTCGAGTTTTTCTCCGTTTACCTTGATGTTGGCTACTGGTCTGCTGTATATTGCTTTTACTATGTTTAGATATGGGCCTTGAATTCCTGTTCTTTCTAGGTCCTTTAGCATGAAAGGATGCTGAATATTGTCAAATGCATTTTCAGCATCCAATGAGATGACCATGTGGTTTTTTTCTTTGAGTTTGTTTATGTAGTGGATTACGTTGATGGATTTCCTTATATTGAACCATCCCTGCATCCCTGGGATGAAGCCAACTTGATCATGGTGAATGATCGTTTTGATGTGTTCTTGGATTCGGTTGGCAAGTATTTTGTTTAGTATTTTTGCATCGATATTCATAAGAGAAATTGGCCTGTAGTTCTCTTTCTTAGTTGGATCTTTGTGTGGTTTTGGTATCAGGGTAATTGTGGCTTCATAGAATGAGTTGGGTAGTGTTCCTTCTGTTTCTATTAGTGACCCAAAAACCTCCACCAGAGAACTCCTGCAACTGATAAACAACTTCAGCAAAGTGGCTGGCTATAAAATCAACTCAAGTAAATCAGTAGCCTTCTTATACGCGAAGGATAAGCAGGCCGAGAAAGAAATTAGGGAAATGACACCCTTCACAATAGCCACAAATGATATAAAGTATCTTGGAATGACGCTAACCAAACATGTGAAAGATTTATATGACAAAAACTTCAGGTCTCTGAAGAGGGAAATTGAATAAGACATCAGAAAATGGGAAAATCTTCCATGCTCGTGGGTTGGCAGGACTAATATAGTCAAAATGGCAATCTTGCCCAAAGCAATATACAGATTCAATGCAATTCCCATCAAAATCCCAACTCAGTTCTTCATAGAGCTAGAAAGAGCAATTCTCAAATTCATCTGGAATAACAAAAAACCCAGGATAGCTAAAACTATCATCAACAGCAAAAGAACTTCTGGGGGAATCAATATCCCGGACCTCAAGCAATATTATAGAGCAGTGGTATTAAAAACTGCATGGTATTGGTTCAGTGACAGGGAAGCAGATCAATGGAATAGGATTGAAGACCCAGAATTGAACCCACACATCTATGGCCAATTGATCTTCGACAAAGGAGCTGAAAACATCCAGTGGAAAAAAGATAGCCTTTTCAACAGATGGTGCTGGTTCAACTGGAGGTCAACATGCAGAAGAATGAGAATTGATCCACTCTTATCTCCTTGCACTAAGCTCAACTCCAAGTGGATCAAAGACCTCCACATAAAACCAGACACACTAAAACTAATAGAAAAGAAACTGGGGAAGACCCTTGAGGACATTGGCTCAGGGGAAAAATTCCTGAACAGAACACCAATTGCTTATGCTCTAAGAGCAAGAATAGACAAATGGGACCTCATAAAACTACAAAGTTTCTGTAAGGCAAAAGACACTGTCAAAAGGATAAATCGGCAACCAACAAATTGGGAAAAAATCTTCACCAACCCCACATCCGACAGAGGGCTAATCTCCAATGTATACAAAGAACTCAAGAGGTTAGACCCCAGAAAACCAAATAACCCTATCCAAAAATGGGGTACAGAGCTAAACAGAGTCTTTTCACCTGAAGAAATTCGGATGGCTGAGAAACACCTTAAAAAATGTTCAACATCAGTAGTCATTAGGGAAATGCAAATTAAAACAACCCTGAGATTTCACCTCACACCAGTCAGAATGGCTAAGATTAAAAACTCAGAAGACATCAGGTGTTGGCGAGGATGTGGAGAAAGAGGAACACTCCTCCACTGCTGGTGGGAATGCAAGCTGGTACAACCACTCTGGAAATCAGTATGGCGGTTCCTCAGAAAACTGGGCGTGATACTTCTGGAGGACCCAGCCATACCACTCCTGGGAATATACCCAGAAGATTCACTAGCATGCAATAAGGATACATGCTCCACTATGTTCATAGCAGCCTTATATATAATAGCCAGAAGCTGGAAAGAACCCAGATGTCCCTCAACAGAGGAATGGATACAAAAAATGTGGTATATATACACAATGGAGTACTATTTAGCCATTAGAAACAATGAATTCATGAAATTCTTAGAGAAATGGATGGAGCTGGAGAATGTCATACTAAGTGAGGTGACCCAGTCTCAAAAGAATACCCATGGTATACAGTCACTGATAAGTGGATATTAGCCTAGAAGCTTGGAACACCAAAGACACAAATCACATATCAAGTGATGTCTCACAAGAAGAAAGGAGTGGACACTGGTGCTAGAATGGACCAAAACATCATTGTGGGAGAGTACAAGAACAGTAAATTGGGAGGGGGTGGATGCGGGAGCAGGGGGAGGGAAAAGGACATGTGGGACCTTTGGGGGTGGGGAACCAGAAAAAGGGAAATGAATTGTAAATATAGAATATATACAATAAAAAAATAAAAAAAAACAGTATTACTTTCCTTTTCTATTGATATGATAAAACATCATGACTAAGACTACTTAGAGAAGGAAGAATTCTTTGGCTTATATTTCCAGACAGATGAAAGTCCATCATGTGGGAGAAGTGTGGTATCCCACTACAGACATATTAGGCGGTACATGAATACAAAGCAGAAAAAATATTTTGGAGATGGTTCTAGACTTTGAAAGCTTAAAGTCACATCCAGTGAGATATGTTCTTTAGCAGAGACACACCTCCCAAATCTACTCAAGCAATGACATCATCTGGGGACAGTATCATTCAGACTACCACACTAAAAATTATTACAACAAAGACATTTCTTTCAGTTAGTTTAACTAGTCATTACTTTTTATTACGGTATTTTACCTGATGTGTATGCTTCTTCAACTCTTTCCTTATACCACAAACCTCTAGTTAAAGTTCTTGTCCTCTAATAGATTTTCTTCCTTTCATTCATGATTTATTTACTTCAAGTATCCTCTCCTGACTCAGTTTGTCAAAATCCCACACATCATTCAATCTAACCTCAAATAACCTCTGCTATGATGTTTTCCAATGTCTCAATTAGAATAAACATCTCCATTATCATAGCTCATTTAGTGTTTTACTGTTCTAATATAAATATGAAATTCACTCACATTTTATAGCTAAAATATTCTAAAGAGTGTTGTCAGATTCACTAGCCTATTAATACCCTTAGGACAGAACACTTTGTTAATATGGCTTACTTTCTTACCAAAATTGTATTCATAAAAGATTGCGTGGTAAAGCTGACAAGATTCCATATTTGCTAAACTTAGGGGTGGTGTCACTTGACTGTATATTTTGTTTACTGTTATCTGTTTTATCTACCACAGTAGTTGTGATTCTAAATAGCAGAGCACCAGAGCACTCTGTATCCATTACCATTTATGCTGTTGTGACGAATTCCTAATAAAGGTCACTTATGGTGTTAAAGATTTATTTTTGGCTCATGGTTTGCGTTTTAAAGATTACAGTCCATTGTTATAGGGAAGGGATGTTAGTTAGGGGAGGATAATGTGGTCTGTAACGTTGCTTCAGTAGTCAGGAAACAGATACAGCTGGATGATATTGCTTAGCTTACTTTCTCCTTTTTGGGAGGTCTAGAATCCCTAGACTACAGGTTGGTGCGAGTATCCACAATAAGGTTTAGTTTTTCATACTAGTTAATACTTTCTGGAAACACTGTCCTCCCAGAAATGATACACAATTCAAGGAGGTGAGTCAAAGTCAAATCAAGTACAAAGTACATGTATTAACATTGCAAATGTGACACATCCTATGGAATATATTGTTTTTGCACTACAATTTATTTCAAATATGTAAAGAAGAATCAAAACAATGAAATCATCATTTTTTTCCTATTTCAGTTACTTCTTTCCTTTGCAGAACCGTTTTCTTGAATGGGACTACATAGAAAGAAAAGAAAAAAATAAGGCAATCTATGGTTTCTTTTACTTTGTTCCATGTTTTACAAACCAGGAAGAAAGTAGACAGTGTTTTGTAGAATGCTTACCTATCATGATTGTAATAAAAAATAGTTGAGTGAATTTTATGAAAGCTTTCCATTGCTCTGGTAGAAATAAAATACATGGGCATGTTTGAGCTACAAAATAAGAATTGTGTTATATAGGTGATTCTGTGCATAAAGTATGGTTATACATAAATGCTTGTGTTGCTTATTTAAAACTGGCATTGTAACATGCTAAGATAAAATGTCAAATAATATAATTTTATTTGCCCTTTCTTTAAAACAGAAATACATAGCATATTAAAAAAACAAACACTCTGATGTGTGCAAAAGGAGACTGTAGATACACCATAAAAGCTCAATATTTTAGTTAAATATCAGTAGTGTTTCAATTTGTACTAGAGTCTACAAATTACATTGCTAGTAGTGAAGAGATTAAGCTTAGTAATCAGTCCTCTAGTAGACTCATAACAGTTTTTATAAACTCTGAATTGAAAAAAAAAACAACCTCAATCTGGGTGTGAAACCTGACTCCACACCCTATTTTTTGAGTAAATCAGCAAACCTTCACCCTCAGAGATTTTGATTCAATTGTTTCAGTGCATGAATCAAGGAGTCTAACTTTAGAGTCAATTTCCCAGTAGTTTTAGATATATATTTAGTCTTTATGTATATTAGTTATTTGGAAGACTCTAGTTTGAGTCTACTTTTTTTAATTTCTTTTTTTTATTTTTGATTTTTTTTTAAATTTGAGATTATAATATCATTACTTCATTTACTCCTTCCCTTTCTCACCTCCAAACCCTTCCATGTGCTCTTTTTGCTCTCTTTCAAATCTGTGCTATCTTTTTCTAGTAATTGTTGTTACATTTGTTTCTTAGAATAAGGGTCCCAAAGTCTACCTCAGGGTGGTCATGAACTCACTATGTATTACAGGCTGATCTCAGACATTTGACAGTTTTCCTGTTTTAGCCCAACAGGTGCTGGGATTACAGATTTGTTCTACCACATCCACCTGGGATGCATCATTTCCAATTTGCATTTTTCCAAGAGTTTGTCTTTCTACAAAGACAAATTCTATAGGTCCTTCCTCTGTTGTGCAGTACAAGAAGGTTTTCATCCATGTTAACACGGGCAGCATTTTTTATAGCATAATTATATAGCAAGAGTTTTCTTTTACCCTTTTCTGGTATATGAGGTTGGTGGAATAGGCATAAAATAAAGGATGATTTGCATAATCAGTTGGATGTTGGAGATGAATAATCCATTTGGATCTATCATCAATTACTTTTTAAGTCAAAATAAAGGCACCATTACATAATAACAAACAAATTTCTATTCCACTGAAATAATAGTCCCTATAGGTAATGTGGTAAGCAATGCAGACAATTTTCAAAGTAAAGATAAGTTGTGTTTTGGAATTAAAAATATCTTGATAACAGGGCAGATGGAACGAATGCAGACAGTCAGAAAACAGGTTTAGCATAACACAGTGGCACAACAAAAATGGAAATGAAGTTAGACCTTGCAATTTGATCAAAGGCTCTTGTGACAGTCCCTGGAAGTGCCACTGTTAATAGTCCTTCTGTGGCTTACTGCTACCCAGGTGTGACTGCTGCATTAATTAAACAGCATTGCAAGAACACATGGAGAATCTAACTGTGCCTGTTTCTGCTCTCTAATATTTTACTATCATTTTTATAACCCCAAATGGTTCATTATTGATAATTAACATTTATTTCATACTTTATCACTGTAAATATTGCCAGGGGGTAGCAAGGTTGGGTTTCAGTATTAAATAATTTGCCAATTTGTCCTGCTCTGCTTGCTGCCCTGTTGGTTTCCTAGTCATTTCATCTCTCCTGCAGCTATACTCCCATGGTGGAGGAATCAGAGAAGCAAAAAAAAAATCTATAGTGTAGATTCTAAAACAAGCAGAGAGCTCATGGTTTTCTTGTATGACTGCATGCTACCATGCCTTTTCCAAGTGTCTTACTTTATACTAGCAATTTTAATCATATCATGTCTCATTCATACTATAATTACAAGCTTTTTTTTCCTTTAAAATAATATGCAAGAATAAGTCATCATGAAAATACACTTAAGACAGTAACTCAGAAACATTGAAGATAATTTCTGTTCACCTTTACACTTTGGAGGATCTATTTTTAAGGGAACCAGAGAAAAAGTGTTCTGCTTTATAACCCAGTTAGGAAGGCCTGAGATTAAATAAGATTTTATCAAAGAAAAGTTTAAAAGTACGTCAATTTGAGCTTTCAAAGCACTTTTGCAACATGCCACTATTAGAATGACTTATTGATTCTACGAATTTCAGTTTGAAGACCTTGAGTCTTGGAAACCGTAGCATTTTCTGTAGTAATACGAATATAATGTTTTTCTCTATAAATCTTTAAATAGTTGAAGATAAGGATGATGGTCCTGAGAAGTCATGGTATAGTTATATCTCCTATGAAAGAGATAAAGAATACAGTCTATATTAGTTTTAGATATCTGTCCCTGTTCCTGTAGAACATTCTGGATACAAGAAAATGAAAAGAGATGGATCTTAACCTACTGGAATTTGATACTCTAGGCTTGTAACCAAAGCTGGATCATTTAGTTACATCATTCCTTCTGTTGAATCCTCTCCTAGTTTCTCCATTCTGTAATATAAAACTTTGCAAATACATAAAGCTTTGAGAAGTTTAAAATGTTTCTTGCATAAAATATTGAGAATGAGTTTTCAATTATGCATAACAATTTGAGGTTTGGTTTTAATTTAAATGCTGCAAAAATTATATTACATATGTATACAAATACATAGCACACACACAGTATTAGTCAGGCTTCTCTAGAGTCACAGAATTTATGGAATGTCTCTATATATTAAGGGAAATTATTGGAATGACTTATAGTTTGTAGTTCAACTAACCCACCAATGGGCAGCTGTGAAAGGGAAGTTCAAGAATCTTGTAGTTGTTCAGTCCCACAATGGTAGGCATTTCAGCTGGTCTTCCGTATAAGCTGGAATCCTGAAGAAGTAGATTCCAACAGATGTGCTGGCAAGTGCAAACAGATAAAGAAGAATGAACCTTCCATTTTTCAATTGTCCTTATGTAGGTCTCCGCAGAAGGCATGGCCCAGGTAAAAGGTGTGTGCCACCAAGGCTGAATTGGAAATTTGGGAATTTGCTCTTTCCTAGGCTGGCCTTGAACTCAGGGATCTTTTTTTGTCTGTTTTCTTGAATTAAAGGCATGTACTACTTTGCCTGTATCTGTGGGATTCATGGCTACTATGCCTCAAGATCTGGATCATAGGTGTGCTCTCCATTTCTGGATTGTATTTCATTCAAGATGTAGTCAAAAACCAGGAATAGCCATTACACACACCTTGTTATTTCTCTCTTTTCTTGCACACAGACCTATGTGTTATCACTTTGTAACAAGTAAAAAAAAGCTATTAAATAAATGGAATGTACACTTACATTAGAATGCTCTTCTCTAATATTATTTATTTTACCATGTAGTCACACATTGCTATTAATTTCTTCCTTTTATTTGCTAAAAAATTACAATAAACAACGACCAAAACAATTTATTAAGCACTGGTGTTACTCACTAGAGATGCACCACTGGTAAAGCACATGGTAGTGTAAACAATGTTTAGATTTCTGAGGTAAAGAAATGATACCTCGAAATTACTGCCTTTTCCAGGCAGGATATTATGTTCAGAGACTTTTGTGACAAACCTGCATCATTAAAAATAATTTCCAGCTTTTCTTCTTAGTACCCACTTGTTTATTTCTGTCTTTTCTACATCTTGATTTTATATCTATTATAATGGTATATATAAAACAAGAGAGGGAAGCAGGGCTGTCTTCACTCTTTTATCGCTTCCTTGGCTATCAAATGGCTTGATGCAATTTTGAATGCTGTTGTTGCAGCTGTCAATCTCTTACTACATCTTTTGCTCCGAGGAGAAAATATTTTGCTTAAATATTAAAAAGGTGCTTTAAAATCTTTCCATATGTAAGTTCCTCATCCATCTTTATATGGAAATAAGAACTCTTAGTTTCAGAAAAGTGTCTCTTTGTAAATGAACAGAAAGAACCTGTCATAACAGTTTGACAGAGTCTGCAATAATACAACTGTAAAACAAACGAGGAAGACTAGAAAAGCTTTGCAGAGTACCTTGATCACTTTTGCTCTAGATAGGCAAATGTCCAGACATTACCCTCTCCAAAAGTTCATTTTCAGCCACCCACCTTCAATGATCTCTGTTTCCCCCAAGTTCTCATGTTTCTTGATACTTATTTAAAACAAGTGTAGAACACTGTAACTTTCTCAATACTAAATAACAGCAAAATAATTATTCCAGAGCTTCAAATGAAGCATTCTGACATCACAACCTTCCTTAATTTTTTTCTTTTTTTCTTTTTTTTTCTTTTTTTGGTTTTTCTAGGCAGGGTTTCTCTGTGTAGCCCTGGCTGTCCTGGAACTCACTCTGTATAGACCAGGATGGCCTCAAACTCAGAAATCTGCCTGCCTCTGCTTCCCAGAGTGCTGGGATTACAGGTATGTGCCACCACTGCCCGGCCCTTCCTGACTTCTTAATTGCCATTCACTATGACTTCTTTCTTCAATATAAAGGAAAATGTTGAATAGGTAAACTATTTTCTCTGAAAAATAAAGACAGCTCTATGTATTTTGGCTTGGTTTCATCATATACTTTTATTTTTGTCAAATATGGAATAGTACCAATGACTTTTTAAATGTTTGGTTCAAATGAATAGAATAGAAACAAGAGAATATTTAGTTACTTATATGTCAAAATAGCCTTTAAAATTTCTTGGCATTTGCTGGGTAATGCAAAACAAGTTTACAGAGAAGAATTTCAAGTTTAGTTGTTATCTTGGAAATCTTGGAAATCTTCTGGGAAAGGAGACAAAATTAATTATACAACCCTCAACAAAGATAGCACTGGGCCATGAAGGAAACCCACTTCTGTCCTTACTCAGCTCAGTAACTGGGCTCTATTTCCATTGCACTGTTATTTTCATCTCCCAGTCTACTACTATTCAAGAGTATATAAATATACTATTTTTCTACTCTAATCTCTGTCTCCTTTCCCAGGGTATCACAATGATTTTTAAACTATTATCAGACTTCTTGACTCTGATACTGACTCATTTGTGTTTGTCCAACATATCTGAAAAAACATTTATTTTCCAAAGCTCCCTATAAAATAAGATGAAAGAACTTTGAATCTTTAAATGTTGAATAAATGACCATGTGAAAGCAAATTCTTATGTAAGCTGGGTGATAGAAGTGAAAATCATACTTCTTTTAAGATTCTTTCTGATGTATAGCTATCTAGCTGTTTAGCTGTCATGTCAGTCTCATTGCTTTATACAGTATAACTTTTAGCAAATCTACTTTGCATCTGTGGTTCTAGTTCCTTTGTTAATGATTATAATAACTAACTGAAGATCCCCCCTTAAATGCATAGATACATGATTACATACATATATAGATTACAAATTCCTTTCATATGAAAATAAATTTCAGTAAAGAATTATGCATAATGTACTTTATTTTTAAGGTTTATTTATGTCCATACATATAAATTATCAAGGAAAATAAACTTATAATAGCTACTATGTAAATTGGTACTAACTACATACCATTTCACCAACTTCCAAGTAGTTTATCTTCAACAGAACTCTGGGATAAAGTCTCTGCTTTATCTTAATTTTATCTATCTATCTATCTATCTATCTATCTATCTATCTACCATCTATCTACTTGTGTGTGTGTGTGTATGTGTGTGTGTGTGTGTGTGTGTGTGTGTGTGTGTGTATACAAGTACACAATTATATGATATGTGGATAATAAGCCAGTTTATTCCTGTCACTTCTCACCTTACTTTTCCAGACAGGCTCTCTCACTGAATCTGAAGATTGGCGTTTCACCTGAGTTGACTAGCTAGTGAATCCTTTGGATACACCCATCTCTGCCCACCAGTACTGAAGTTACAGATTCTTTCTGCCATGCCCAGTTTCTAAATAGGAACTAGGGATCCAAACCCCAGTCCCCAGGCTTGCATAACAAACATTGAGCCTTCTTCCTAGTCTCAAATTCATTTGTGAAGCTCAGTTAATCTTCACAGTACAGATAATCTAACACTGGGATAAGGTCATATAACTACTATGTTGCAAAATTACAATTGGACCCTGATCAACCTGACTCCAGAGACCATGCTCTCCATTTCTGTGCATAGTAAAGACACCTCTTTTTTAAATTAAAAGTAGGTTTTTCTCTCATACAATACATCCCAACCACAGTTTCCCCTCTCTTCACTCCTCCTAGCTCCCTGCTTCCCCCTCCCAAGATCCACACCCCATGTTTCACTTCAGAGATGATCAAGACTCCAAGAGACATCAAACAATAAAATAAGATACCATAAGACAAAAGCCCTCATAAAGAGTTTTGGCAAGGCACTGCAATATGAGGAAAAGAGCCCCAAGAACAGGTAAACAGTCAGACTCACACCCACTTCCACTGTAAGTAGTCCAACAAGAACACCAAGCTAACAGCCATAGTATGGGCCTCAAGTTAAAGCAAACATTGCCTGACCACTCCCACAAGTTCTGGGCCACCATTGCTCCAGCACATCTTGCAGGCAGGACAGACTGTAGGCAGAGGGTATTTGGAAAATAAAAAAAATAAACAAACAAATAACAAAAATATTAGTTGTAAAAGTACGAGGTGTGATTTCAAATAGTTACTATTTGTAAATACAAACATTTTGAAGTTTTTATTTAATATCTGTCCTTTGCTTTATTTTTCTTTATCCAATGAAATAATATGCAAACACACATTTTGCACAATTTGAATGTTTTATTTGTGTATTTTTAGTCTTTTAAAACCTACCATAATGAAACACACAGAACTCAAAAGGTACTTGCTTGTTTATCTACCCATTTGCAAATAGTCATGTCCTGATAATTTCATCTACATATGTTCAATGTGGCTCTTTTTTTGAAAAATTGACATAATATATTATGTCATATTTAAATGTCATATAAGCTTAATGTCTTTTGGGTCCAAAACCATTAAATTGCGTGTTATCAATAGAAAAATTATATTTTAAGCTAAATTGAATCATTTCAACCAAAAAAACTTACCCATCTTCATCTCTTGTACTTAGGTAGTACCCAACCCCCAGTGACTGATTACAACAACAGGTAAAATTGTTTAATTTATAATGACTTTATACATATACAATTCATGCACCTCATTTTACCATTTCCAGTCTTTCTGGCTATACTTAAAGTGTCTTACTCTTGTCTCTTTAGTGTGTTCCTCCCAAGTTGTCTTTACGTTTACATTTACTGGTAACTGTTTTACTAGGGAAGAGATCAGTCTAAGGTCAAATGATGATAATTATGATCTCTCTGGCTGGCTGAGTCTACACATACAGATAGTGAAGTGGATAATTGAGACAACTATCAAGATAATTCAAAGCAAGAAGAGATTCTTGCTTCAATTATCTGACTATTTCAAATGAGTGTATTTTGAACAGAATTACCCACCTAATTGCTTCAATTTTCCACTTCACTTTGTCTGGGGTGCCCCCCAATTCATTTGGGTGTTGAGTTAATGAATATATCTCTCCAAATCCAGTATTTTCTCTTAGCCATTTCCCAATTTTATACTAGCCTAGCCTTTAAAATGCAAACCTCTTGGAAGAATTTTAGGGTGTATCATTCTTGGAGACTTGAACCCCAGTGGGGCCTTAGACAATAATGTCTCTCAAGTCAGATGGAAAACTGAATCAAAACAATTGTGTCTATCTCAATAGGCTTCAAGAACCATAAACAGTGCCACTTAGTGTCACACAAACACACATGCATATGATCTAAACCCATACTGAAGCTGCTGGATATAGGGAACATGTGGTTAGACCTTTATCTCCAGTGCTGCAGTCCTAGAATCAAGTCCCTTTTCATCATGCAGACTTTATGGCCTCTGATTTGTTATGAAAATTGGACTGGAAAATCACCAACTCCTTCAAGAGGACTCACACTCACTCATATGTACGTATGCATACATTTGATTGTGTACTGCTGCTACTCCTGCACATTTCCTCTCCAACTGCTAATAGTCAGCAGAGACTGGCTGCAAGGAATACCAAGAGGAAGGGGAGAGGTGAAAGAGTCTAGTGGAGTTTGCCTGGAGGTGGTGAATACTTATTAAATGAAACTGTCAAACTGATTTTCAAAGGGCTCTGTTTCAGAGACCTGTTAATGAGTTGAATTCATTTTCCATGCCAATTACTCAGAATCCAAGTTTCTCCAGTAGCCTGCTGTTAGCCTCTCATGTAAACAGTTTCAGCTGCTTATGTAGCTCTCTATTGAGCCAAGCTGACTCAAAAGCCGAGTGAGTTTTCACTTGCCAGTGTAAGTCTCTATTGTTAGATTGTTCACCTTCATCCTGGGAAGGTACACTTCCAAACAATTCTATCTCCCTAGGGTCACTTTATCTGTATAAAATCAACTTAGTGATAGGATATAATTATATTGATAGAATATTCAAAATTGAATTTAAAGCAGTCCCTGTGGGTACTGTCTTTTTACAGTCCTGGAGTCATTAGAATATGGATAGTAAATCCCTCAGATAGCCTCAAACTACTTTTATAAGATCCATGATGCTCCTCGAACAAATGCATGAAGATATGATCACATCCTCTGAACTTTTGTTTGTATTTTCTCTACTGTAAATTGAAGTGTAGAGTCAGAGCTTTAGGTTGACAAAAACAAAATTGCATCTTGTGATTTCTGCAAAATTGTATGTTTTCTATTAAAAAGTAAAAGTAGTTGTATAATATATTTCCTTTTTATTATATAAAATGGGAACATCGAGAATTTTCTATTCTTTGTAGTGAGTGGTATATATATACACAATAAAGTACTATTCAGCCATTAGAAACAATGAATTCATGAAATTCTTAGAGAAATGGATGGAGCTGGAGAACGTCATACTAAGTGAGGTGACCCAGTCTCAAAAGAATACCCATGGTATACAGTCACTGATAAGTGGATATTAGCCTAGAACCTTGGAACACCAAAGACACAAATCACATATCAAGTGATGTCTCACAAGAAGAAAGGAGTAGACACTGGTGCTAGAATGGACCAAAATATCATTGTGGGAGAGTACAAGAACAGTAAAGTGGGAGGGGGTTGATGCGGGAGCAGGGGGAGGGAAAAGGACATGTGGGACCTTTGGTGGTGGGGAACCAGAAAAAGGGAAATGAATTGTAAATATAGAATATATACAATAAAAAATAAAAAGAAAAAAAAAGAAAAAAAAAGAAAAAAAAACATGCCAAGAGATTTAGAACTCTGCAAGAAATCAATGGCTCACTGAAATTGTTTTATGAAGACTCAAACCTTAAATGATCAACCTGACTCTAGCAAGGATTATAATGAAAAACTAGTAATAATTCCTTTCCTTTAAAGACATGTAAGCCTGATAAAATATCTTTCAAGATTTGTTACTGTATTTAGATTCAAGTTTGCAGTTTTTTGCACTCGGACTCTGAGAATCAGGAATTATTTTATGGATGTGATATTTATGATGGTTCAACACTCAGCAAGGATTCTTGTGTTTGAGGCTTAAGATTTTGTAGTCATTGTCTTTAAATTTTTAGCGAATTTATCTTTGAATTGGATTTTACATATGAAGTACATCATGGCAAGCGAACATGGGATAGGGGAATAAAACCTGGCCTTATATACAATCCCTGCTCTTATTGCCACTCTTCCTTTCCAGACAGTTTTAAACACTTAGGGCTGTCATATAATCATTGCTGCTCTCCATTCTCAGAAACAATAGAGAGCCATTGAAATCTATGACTAGA
The DNA here is from genome assembly GCA_964023405.1 of Apodemus agrarius. NCBI lineage: Eukaryota > Metazoa > Chordata > Mammalia > Rodentia > Muridae > Apodemus > Apodemus agrarius. The sequence continues at coordinate 72,864,599 of OZ030010.1, read as the reverse complement.
ACAGCCCTAGACTGGAAATATTGTGTTGAGTTTGATATATAACTCGATATTAATGATTTTCGCTTCCATACTTAAATTCTAACCAAACTCTGGTATCTTTTGTCCTCCAGCCAATGTAGATCATGGAAGCAGGCATCAGAAAAAAAGCACTTTTTTTTGACATCCTGTCTATTTTCAGAATAGGATGCAATATTGGTTCTCTGCCTCATAGGAATTAAAAACCAGCAACCAATGAGCACACACCAATCCATGTACCTACAGCACTGGTGCACTTTATCCTGATGGACAGCAGAATTAGATAGCAAATTAAAATCACAATGACAGATTAAGAGAGGAACCACAAAATAGGAATAAAAGCTTTAACAACACTCTCACTTGGCCTTTGAGCAAAAGGTAATTTGTCTTTTTATTCGGGAAGCACAAAAAAGGGGAAATGAAATGTAAATATAGAATATATCCAATAAAAAAAAGAAAAAAAAAGAAAACAATCTGCTATTATCTCTCTGTGCTTATAAAAAGTTGTTTTATTCTCTAAACTTCAATCTCTTATTTTTAAAATAAGGTTTGTCTTTGGTTGATTTACAAGAAACTTCAAATGCTATAATTTTGACCTTTTTAAGAATTTATTGTAAATAAATTTTTAGGAGCCAAAATACTAGGGAATACTTTTTTCTGTTTATATTAGTTATTCTTTTTTTTACTGGCTATTTTCTTTATTTACATTTAAAATGTTACCCACTTTCCTGGTATACCCCCCTCCCAAAAGCCCCCTATCCCATTCTCTCTCCCCTTGATTCTATGAGGATGTTCCTCCACCCTCTCCTCCCATTGATCCCTGACAAGGCATCCCTCTGCTACATATACAGATGGACTGTGTACTCCTTGCTTGATTGCTTAGGCTCTGGGAACTCAGGGGCGGGGGTCCAGTTGGTTGATATTGTTGTTCTTCCTATGAGGTTGCAAACCCCTTCAGCTCCTTCAGTCCTTTCTCTAACTCCTCCATTGGGGACCCTGAACTCAGTCCAATGATTGGCTGCCAGCATCCACCCCTGTATTTGAAAGGCACTGCCAGGATCTCTCAGGGGAGGAGCCATATCAAGTTCCGTTCAGCAAGCATTCCTGGCATCCACAAGAGTGACAGGGTTTGGTGACTGCATGTGGGATAAATTCCCAGGTGGGACAGTATCTGGTTGACATGTCCTTCAGTCTCTGCTCTAAGCTTTATCAACATACTTGCCCCTGTATTTTGATCCCCTTCTCAGAAGAACCAAAGCACCCACACTTTGCCCTTCCTTTTTCTTGAGCTTCATGTGGTCTATAAATTGTATCTTGGGTATACTGAGCTTTTCGGATAATATCCACTTATCTGTGAGTGCATACCCATACCGTGTGTGTGTGTGTGTGTGTGTGTGTGTGTGTGTGTGTTTGTTTTTTTGTTTGTTTGTTTTTTTGTTTGTTTTTTGTGATTGGTTTTCTAGTTCCATCCATTTGCCTAAGAATTTCAGTAATTCATCATTTTTAATAGCTGAATAGTACTCTATTGTGTAAATATACCACATTTTCTGTATCCATTTCTCTGTTGAGGGACATCTGGGTTTTTTCCAGCTTCTGGCTATTATAAATAAGGCTGCTATGAACATAGTGAAACATGTATCCTTATTGCATGTTAGAGCATCTTCTGTGTATATGCCAAGGAATATATCCTAGTCCTCAGGTAGTACTATGTTCAATTTTCTGAGGAGCTTCAAAAAATGTTTTCCAGAGTGGTTTTGCCACCTTACATTCCCAGCAACAATGGTGGAGTGTTCTCCTTTCTCTATATCCTCACTAACATCTACTGTCACCTGAATTTTTGATTTTAGCCATTCTGACTGGTATGAGGTGGAAATTCAGGATTGTTTTGATTTATGTTAATGTGATAACTAAGGATACTGAACATTTCTTTAGGTGCTTCTTAGCCATTAGATATTCTTCAGTAGAAAATTCTTTGTTTAGCTCTGTACCCCATTTTTAATAGGGTTATTTGATTCTCTGGAATCTAACTTCTGGAGATCTTTGTATATATTGGATATTAGCCCTGTATCAGATTGAGGACTGGTACAGATCTTTTCCCAATCTGTTGTTTGCTGTTTTGTCCTATTGACAGTGTTCTTTGCCTTACAGAAGCTTTGTGATTTTATGAGGTCACATTTGTCAATTCTTGTTCTTAGAGCATAAGCCATTGGCTTCTGTTCAGGAAATTTCCCCTTGTGCCCATGTGTTCAAGACTCTTCCTCACTTTCTCTTCTATTAGTTTCAGTGTTTCTGGTTTTATGTGTAGGTCCTTGATCCACTTGGTCTTGAGCTTTGTACAAAGAGGTAAGAATGGTGGGTTTGTATTTTTTTACATGCTGACTGGAAGTTGAACCAGCACCATTTGTTAAAAATGTTGTCTGTTTTCCACTGGATGATTTTAGCTCCTTTGTCAAATATCAAATGACCATAGATGTGTGGGTTTATTTCTGGGTCTTCAATTCTATTCCGTTGATCTATCTGCCTGTCTCTGTACAAATACCACACAGTTTTTTATCACTATTGATCTGTAGTACTCAAGAATGGTGATTTCCCCAGAAGATCTTTATTGTTGAGAATAGTTTTTGATATCCTGGTTCTTTTTTTTTTTCAAATGAATTAGCGAATTGCTCTTGCTATGAAGCAATTCTATGAAGAATTGATTTGGAATTTTGATCTGGATTGCATTGAATCTGTAGATTGCTTTGGGCAAGATGTCCATCTTTTCTATGTTATCCTGCCAATCTATGAGCATGGAAGATCTTTCCATCTTCTGAGATCTTCAATTTCTTTCTTCAGAGACTTGAAGTTCTTGTCATACAGATCTTTTACTTGCTTAGAGTCACACCAAGGTATGAAATACTATCTGTGAAAACTGTAAAGGGTGTGGTTTCCCTAATTTCTTTCTCAGTGCTTTCATCCATTGAGTAGAGGAAGGCTACTGATTTGTTTGAATTAATTTTATATCCAGCCAGTTTGCTGAAGTTGTTTATCAGGTTTAGGAGTTCTCTGGTGGAATTTTTTGGGTCACTTAAGTATATGATCATATCATCTGCAAATACTGATATTTCGATTTCATCATTTCCAATTTTTATCATTCTGACCTCCTTTTGTTGTCTAATTGCTCTAGCTAGAACTTCAAGTACTATATTAAATAGATAGGGATAGAGTGGTCAGCCTTGTCTAGTCCCTGATTGTAGTGGGATTGCTTCAAGTTTCCCTCCATTTAGATTGATGTTGGTTAGTGGTTTACTGTATATTGCTTTTACTATGTTTTGGTATGGGCCTTGAATTTCTGATCTTTCCAAGTCTTTTAACATGAAGGGATGCTGAATTTTGTCAAATTCTCTTTCTGCATTTAAAAAAAATCATGTGTTTTTTTTTCTTTCAGTTATTTTAAGTAGTGGATTATGTTCATTTATTTCTGTATATTTAAACATTCCTGCATCATTGGGATGAAGCCTACTTTATCTTGTTGAATGACCATTTGGTGTGTTCTTGGATTCTGTTGGCAATAATTTTATTGAGTATTTCTGCATCATTCTTCATAAGGGAAATTGGTCTGAAGTTCTATTGCTTTGTTTGGTCTTTGTGTGATTTAGTTATAAGAGTAATTGTGGCTTCATAGGATGAATTAGATAGTATTCCTTCTGTTTCTATTTTGTGGAATAGTTTGAAGAGTATTGGTATTAGGTCTTCTTTGAAGGTCTGATAGAATTGTCCATTAAACCCATCGGGTCCTGGGCTTTTTTGTTGTTGTTGTTGTTTGGGAGACTGTTAATGACTGCTTTTACTTCCTTGGGACGTATGGGACTATTTAGATAATTTATCTGATCCTGATTTAGACCTGGTATGTGTCTAGAAAATTGTTCATTTTATCCAGATTTTTCAATTTTGTTGAGTATAAGCTTTTGTAGTAGGATCTGATGATTTTTTGAGTTTCCACAGTTTCAGTTGTTATGTCTCCCTTTTCATTTCTGAATTTATTGGTTTGGATACTGTCTCTATGCCCTATGATTAGTTTCACTAAGGGTCCAAATAACCCTATTAAAAATGGGGTACAGAGTTAAAGAATTTTCACCAGAAGAAGTTCGGATGGCTGAGAAGTGCCTTAAGAGATGTTCAACATCATTAGCCATCAGGGAAATGCAAATCAAAACAACCCTGAGATTCCACCTCACATCAGTCAGAATGGCTAAGATTAAACACTCAAGAGACAACAGGTGCTGGCGAGGATATGGAGAAAGAGGAACACTCCTTCACTGTTGGTCGGATTGCAAGATGGTACAACCTCTCTGGAAATCAGTTTTGCGGTTCCTCAGAAAATTGGGCATGACACTTCCAGAGGACCCTCTCATACCACTCCTGGGCATATACCCAAAGGATTCTCCTGCATGCAATAAAGACACGTGCTCCACAATGTTCATAGCAGCCATATTTATAATAGCCAGAAGTTGGAAGGAGACCAGATGTCCCTCAAAGGAGGAATGGATACAGAAAATGTGGTATATTTATCACTAAGGGTTTATCTATCTTGTTGATTTTTCTTAAATAAAATCTAGAGCTTTCATGTGGCCTGTCAAGCTGCTAGTGTAAGCTCTCTCTAGTTTTTTTTTTTTTGGAGGCACTTAGATATATGAGTTTTCCTCTTACCACTGCCTTCATTGTGCTCCATAAGTTTTAGTATGATGTGTCTTCAGTTTTTTGTGGGTTTTTTTTTTTTCTGAGACAGGGTTTCTCTGTGTAGCCCTGGCTGTCCGGGAACCCACTCTGTAGACCAGGCTGGCCTTGAACTCAGAAATCTGCCTGCCTCTGCCTCCCAAGTGCTGGGATTAAGGGCGTGTACCACCACTGCCCAGCATGTGTCTTCATTTTTATTAAATTCTAAAAAGTGTCTAATATCTTTCTTTATTTCTTCCTTGACTAAGTTTGAGTAGAGCATTGTTCAGTTTCCATATGTATGAGTGTTTTCCATTGTTTTTTGTTGAAATTTAAGACCAACTTTACTCAGTGGTAATCTGATTGGGTCCATGGGATTATTTCATTCTTCCTGTATCTGTTGAGGTCTGATTTGAAAACAATTATATGGTCAGTTTTGGAGAAGGTACCATGAGATGCTGAGAAGGTATATTCTTTTGCTTTAGGATGAAATTCTCTATAAATATCTGTTAGATCCATTTGGTCCATAACTTTAGTTAATTTCAAGGTGTCTCTGCTTAGTTTCTGTTTCCATTATTTGTCCATTATTGAGAGTGGGGTGTTGAACTGTCCCACTATTATTGCTTGGGGTACAATGTGTGCTTTGAGCTTTAGTAAAGTTTCTTTTAGGAATGTGTGTGCCTTTGCATTTGGAGCATAGATGTTCAGAATTGAAAGTTACTCTTGGTAGATTTTTCCTTCAACCAGTATGAAGTGTCCTTCCTTATCATTTGATAACTTTTGTTTGAAAGTTGATTTTATTTGATGTTAGAATATCTACTTCAAATGTTTCTTGGGAACATTTACTTGGAAAATTGTTTTCCAACTTTTATTCTGAAGTATTGTCTGTCTTTGTCACAGAAGTGGGTTTCCTGTATGCAGCTAAATGCTTGGTAGTTTACATATCCAGTCGGTTAGTCTATGTCTTTTCTTTGGGGGGGGGATTGAGTCCATTGATGTTAAGAGATATTAAGAAAAAGTTATTGTTACTTTCTCTTATTTTTGTTTTTAGAGATGGAATTATATTTGGTGGCATCTTCTTTTGGGTTTGTCTAAAGATTACCTTCTTGATTTTCTAGGTTGTAGTTTCCCTCCTTGTGTTGGTGTTTTCCATCTGTTATCCTTTGTAGAGCTGGATTTGTGAAAAGATATTGTGTAAATTTGGTTTTGTCATGAAACATTTTGTTTTCTCCATCTATAGTAATTGAGAGTTTTGCTGGGTATAGTAGCCTGGGCTGGCACTTGTGTTCTCTTAGGGTCTGTATGAGATCTGCCCAGGATCTTCTAGCTTTCATAGTCTCTGGTGAGAACTTTGTTGTAATTCTGATATATCTGTCTTATATGTTACTTTACCTTTTTGTGTTACTGCTTTTAATATTCTTTATTTGTTTAGTGCATTTGGTGTTTTGATTATTATGTGACAGGAAGAATTTCTTTTCTGGCCAAATCTATTTGGAGTTCTGTAGGTTTTTTATATGTTCATGGGCATCTCTTTCTTTAGGTTAGGGAAGTTTTCTTCTATATTTTTGTTGAGGATATTTACTGGCCCTTTAAGCTGGAAATCTTCACTCTCTTCTATACCCATTATCCTTAGCTTTTGTCTTCTCATTGTGTACTGGATTTCCTGGATGTTTTGGGTTACAAGCTTTTTTACATTTTATTTTACTGTTGTGTCAATATTTTCTATGGTATCTTCTGCACCTGAGATTCTGTCTTTTTATGATTTCTTTGTTTCTATTTCCATTTTTAGATCTTGGATGGTTTTGTTCATTTCCTTCATCTGTTTAGTTGTGTTTTTCTGTAATTCTTTAAGGGATTTTCGTGTTCCCTCTTTAAGGCTTCTACCTGTTTACCTGAGTTCTCCTGTATTTCTTTAAGGGAGTTATTTATGTCCTTCCTGAAGTCCTCTGTCATTATCATGAGAAGTGATTTTAGATCTGAATCTTGCTTTTCCAGTGTGATAGTATATCCAGTACTTGCTATATTGGGAGAACTGGGTTCTGATGATGCCAAGTAACCTTGCTTTCTGTTGCTTAAATTCTTAAGTTTGCCTCCTGCCATCTGATTGTCTCTAGTGCTAACCTTCCTTTGCTCTATCTGACTGGAGCCTGTCCTTCCTGTGATCCTGGTTGTGTCAGAACTCCTCAGAGTCCAGCTGTCTCTGTGGTGGTATAATTCCAGGATCCTGTGATCCTTAGATCCTGGTTGGGCCGGAGGTCCTGGGAGTCGAGCTGTCTCCATGGACATCGGATTCTGGTGTGACCAAGCTCCTGGGATCCTAGATCACGGAATCCTCTGATCCTGGGCCTGTTTGGGTGCCTGGGAGTGGAGCTTCCTCTGGGTGTTATGGGACTGGCTGCAGAGTTTGTGCCCAAAGTAAACCAGTCCAGACAGGATGGTACCCATGACACTGGGCAGGAGGGATTCCTGTGTCCCTGGATCCAGCTGGTCCTAGTTTCTCCAGCTGGTCTTGGGACAGATGTTATGTCCAATTTACCCCTGATCCTATGATCCTGAGCATGTTAGAGTGCCTGGGAGTGGAGCTTCCTCTGGGTGTTGCAGTACTGGCTGTGGAATTCACACCCAAGGTAAACCAACCTAGACCAAAAGGTATCTGTATATTAGTGATTCTCAGCAGCATCAGTTTTGCCTAATAGTGAATCTTGGAAACATTCAGAGACATTTTGTTTTCTAAATTTGGATGAAACAAGTATGTGCTAATGTCATTTAATAGGTAGAGGTCAAGTAATATCAAAACTATTCTGGAAAAATGACAGTGCTGGAGAGATTACCATTCCGTATCTCAAGCTATATTCCAGAGTTATAGTAATAAAAACAATATTGTACTGGCACAAAAACAAGACATGTAGACCTATGAAATACTATCTAAATCCATCCCCCAAATACATGTAACTATAGCCATTTAATATTTCACAAGACAAAGATGCTAAAAAACACACATGGGTGAAAACAAATCATCTCTAAAAAATTGGTTTTGGAAAAACTGGATTTTCATACATCAAATAATCAAATTCGACTTGTATCTATCATCTTGGACAAAAATCGAATTCCACATAGATCACAGACCTAAATTGATGTTTGAAACTGCTAAAGGAAAATATGGGAAGTTCTCTATAAATTATATTTGTATAGAAAAGTACTTTCTGACTGAGATTCCATTTGCTCAAGAATTGAAGACAGCAGTTACCAAATGAGACTGCATAATACTAAAAATCGTCGTCACAGTTTAAGAAATAATCAATTGAGTGAAGAAGAAGGCATCAGAATCCTCTGAGAGAAGGTTAATATCCCAGGTATATAAAGAACTCAAAAACTATATATATATATTGGGCCTGTGTCCTGAACAGAGAATTCTCAAAAGTAAAAAATAAATGGCTACAAAATATTTCAAGAAACAATTTATCAACCCTAGGAGTTGGTGAAATGCAAATCAAAACAACTTCTAGATTTCATCTTACCTCAGTTAGAATGACAAAGATCAATGGAATGACTACCAACAAAGGCTCTAGGGGATGAAGGAAAAGGAGATACTCATGCATTGTTGGTGGGATTGAAACCTGGAGCAGTCACTGTAGAAATTAGTGTGAAAAATTCTAGCAACTAAAAATAAGTCTACTCTATGATCAAGCTATATCACCCCTTGGCATATGCCTCCAAAACTTGACATTCTATGTCACAGATACTTGCTCAGCTATGTTCATTGCAACTCTATTCACAAAAACAAGGAAATAGAAACAACCTAAATGTCCTTCATTTGACTAGTGATGAATGAATAATGAAAATGTGATGAGTATACACTATGTAATATTTGTCAGCCAAAAAAAAAAAAAAAAAAAAAAAAAAAGATCTGTAGCTAGAGTATATCATACTCTGAGAGGTAACTCAGAGCCCAAAAGACAAATGCTCTATCTTCTTTCTTATATGAGGCTCCTAGCTCCAAATCTTCATATGTGAATTCATTTCCTAGAATAACTGGAAACTAGGAAAGTAAAAAGGGGGCATTACCAAGGTATGAGGTGAGGTGGAGAAGCAATAAAGACAGGAATAGCAGAAATCAAGTGATCTGTTAGGTAATGTGGGGAAAACACAGTGGGGGGCTAATTAAGAAGGTGAGAGCCAGGCAGTGGTGGCTCACACTTTTAAGCTCTGAATTCAAGGCCAACCTGGTCTATAGAGTGAGTTCCAGGACAGCCAGGGCTACACAGAGAAACCCTGTCTCAGAGGGCAAAACAGCAGTAAGGATAACTTAAAAGTCAGAAGGACGCATGCTGTTAACTATCTAATTAAAATACCTATAATATACAAATATTATGTGTGTGTGTGTATACAGTTTAAATGAAGCTTTCTCGTGTAATCTAACAATGCTCCCTCCAAGAACCAAAAGCCATCTAAGAAAACACAAAATAAGACACATGAGAACCTCTCTTTTGACTTGTAATTTAGGGCTGTCGAAAATATTCTCCAGATATTATAGATTACTGTTATTGTCCTTGGTTACCTCCAAGAGGTGGAAGGTAATCCCTTATTCCTATAGACAACCTGTAGCTCAGAGCCAAGGCCCAGATGCCTCTGTGGTGGTGGAACTGACACTGAAAGCTTACTCTTCAAGCACTAGCATTCATGGTATTGTAAAGCAACATGCAAGCTTACAAAGAAGGGAAGCTCGCAACAGTCCTATCCAGTAATGACACCTATGAACCACCATAATGTGTCATGTTGACTTTAGTAGTGTCAGTAGTGGCATGCAAACCTTGGCAATAAACAACAGATTTCTACTTTGACTTACAACCAGCTCAACAAGTGGGAAATCGTCTCGTACTGGGAATCTATCCAACTATCCAGAGATAATAAATTCATGAACCTTGGAGGAGAACAAACAGCTACCAATTTACTAAACCACCTTAGTCCCTAAATACATCTTAAATGTTTGTGATTATATCCAAATATAAGTTTAGTCCTCAGCTCTCATCAAGGAAACAACTCTTTGGAACAGAAGACCCTTATGGAAAACCAGACACAGAGAGAAAAGAAGGAGGAGGAGGAGGAGGAGGAGGAGGAGGAGGAGGAGGAGGAGGAGGAGGAGGAGGAGAGGAGAACGAATAAGGAGGAGGAGGAGGAGGAGGAGTGAGGAAGGAAGAAAGGAAGAAAGGAAGGAAGGAAGGAAGGAAGAGAGAGAGAGAGAGAGAGAAAGAAAGAAAGAAAGAAAGAAAGAAAGAAAGAAAGAAAGAAAGAAAGAAATAGTTATGTGGTCTATTCCTAGTTGATACATCTACAAAATATTTCTTACCTCTAAGACTCCAAGAATCAATAGTGAAAAAGGTGCAGAGAAGAGATTGTAAGAGCCAGAGGAACATAGAGTTTGCTGTCAGATTGTATCTCCTAGGAATGTCAGAAGCCACACTCATAGTGTCTCATCAAAATGATTGCCTAAGCATGAACTGAACAAGGACAAGAATAAAAATTCTAATGTGAAATTCTAATAAGGCTCTGGAAGCCTCAACCCTACACAAAGAAATACAGGCAACTAAGACATGCCATATGGCATATACATGTATACATACAATGAACATTATACAGACTGATCAATTGTACTTAGGAATTTACAAGTGTGTATGTAGCAATTATTGAAACAAAGGCCTTGAATTTGAAAGAGAGCAAGGTAGAGAATACGGGAGGGTAGGTAGGAAGGAAAGGGAGGGGAAATGACATAATTATCATCTCAAAAACAAAAACAAAAAGAATAGATAAATAAAACAGCTCTCAAAATATTTTAAATTCCTTCAAAATGAAAGAAGCTATCTTCATTAGATGCCACAAATAAGAGTATTGTATACCTTTGAGTCAAGTCATGAAACCATTTTATCAGTGATTGAATTGTGTTCTGTTTGAACTTCCAGTTTTATCATTGCTTGATGTGTCCTTGAGTAAAATAGTTAAAATTTTTGTGCCTCCATTTCAAAAATATAAAATAGAACTAATTGAGATAATCCTACCATTTATTTTGTAAGATTATATAAAATATAAGTTAATTTAATATATAAAAATTTCATTTAAATTTTATATTTCATGTCTTTTTAAAAAATGGCCATTGACTCAAAAACTAATGAAAATGATACAGCATGTTTAATTAATGTGATCACAGAGCTTACATTAAAATATTTTACTGACATCAGCACTGAATTTTGAATTTGTTATAAGATTACTAGCAGTATTAGCTGTTAAGTCTGTATTTCCAATGTTTACTAAATGAAGAAATGCACAGTTCAAGGTAGTAAACTTGTTCCATGAAAAGCAAAAGGTAACAGTAATAGCCTGCTTGATTGTTTGCAGTATTTGAACTTTAAGAAAATAATCTAACAAGCTGAATTTTAGTAATAAGTTCAGTGCTATTGTTTTTTTTAATTCTGTGTTTGATTTTGTGCCCCAACAAGCTATAGCTACAAATGAATGCAGAAGCAATCATTGTTTAAATGAAATTATACATATAATCTATCATAATTTGTGGAATAAATATATATCAAATAGGATAAAGTTATTATTATTATTATTATTATTATTATTATTATTGAAATGTACAGAGATGTTAATGACAAGGAAATCATTCAGTTTTCTGTTCACTGGGTTATCTCTTGGGAGATATTGAAACTGAAACACTTTACTCTTTTCAAAGATTCCAGATAATCTATTATCATGCTGCATTTTACTGCTGAATAAATCAGTAGCTGTTACCTTTTCAGGAAGAAAGTGAAGAAAAGAAAGTGAGAAAGGTCACAGATGTGAATTTTACGGACACTTTTATGGAAAAGCCATTAGATGGCAACAGCAGTTCACAGAGTTGTCCTGCTATTTAGTAATTCATCTGGAGATGCTGACTGACAGCTGAAAATCACAGAAAGCCCAGGCTTCAAGGCCTATGGAAGGTCATAATACCTGTTTAGGCATAGTAGAAAGCATTAAATAAATTATTTGTGCTACCCCTCTCCAATTCTGCAATTGGGAAAGTGAGAGAAAGTGGCACTTCAAGGTTACTTATTTTTTTTATTGTTTTTGGTTTAGTAGAAATTACAATATCTGAAAAGTTTCTCAGTACACTCTGATTCCCTTCCATTTTGAAACAGATTGTTGAACCTTGAGAAGAAAGCTTCAGATATAACATAATATTGGTAATGATTCTCTCCTTTTCTCTTAAAGGAACAACTTAATGCAGCCTAAACAGCACAGGAGACAAATGCCATCCATAAATGAAGGTTGTCCAACCTTTGGTCATACTATCTCAGTCCCCTCTCTTCTTTCTGCTAACAAGTGTTCCTGCAAGGAACTCTTTCAGATAACCATGCTGTTTCCTATAGAGATGAGATGATTTTCTAGAATTTCTTCTCATAAAAGAATTGCTCTCTTTCTTCTCTAACAGCTTTTTATCTATTATATACTCAAATTCTTAGTTCTTTAAACAATTCTTTGACATTATCTTCTGAGATGTTCAAAAACATTACAATTTATCAGAATCATCAGTGGTATACAGAGCAATGATATCCTGAATTATTAGTTGTCCTTTTTCCATTTCTTGTTAATAAACCTATAGAGTCAAACATTTTTGCCAGGTACATTGTAGTATCATCAGATTGTGTTTGTAGTATATCTGAGTTTTTCACTTACTTTAGCTTACAAAATGGTTAGTGAATATCATGTTTAGAATGTGAAGGTGTTATTTGGTTTATCTTCTTGCCTTTCTTTGATCCACCATGGAATATTGATACCTTGAATAACCACTGGTTTGAAAAAAAGTGGGGAATGTTTAAAACATATATAAATCATATTTATGATATATTCAAGTTCAGTCAATTGAAAAAATTTTGGTCAGAGGCTAAGCAAATGATTCAGAGACCTATGAAAGAGAGGTATAAATTATTATGTTTCAGTTTACTGACCTTGAAGGATGGCTCATTACAAAGCATCACTGCAACAATAGTCAATACATCAGGTAAGGCCTTCAGTGGTTGACTTTTGAGCACAAGTGAACAATTTTTCAGAGGGTAGTGGTTGGTATAGGCTGACAGGATTCTTCATATTTTACATTGAAAACAATTGTTTTTATTTTGATTTAGAGAAATACCTCAATAGCCTATAGTTATACATTTTTCTTTTTGCTAATTCTCAACCATGTGAAATTTTCCACATGCTTTAGATGTCTCTTTAAATATTCCCTGCTGGACTGTTTACCCCACGTAGTCCATTCTTCACTAATAATGTGCAAAATAACAACTTAGTCAGATGAGAAATGAAGGGGGATGGGAAAATTCAGACTTTTCTGAAGTCTATTTTGAATTTTACAAATTTTCAATAGCACTTCTGTAAAAATTGGCTCTAAGATATTTCCTTCCAGCTTTCCTGTTTCACTATGTACAAGAATTGTATTTTAGAACAAATTGTCTTCTCCAAATCCCACCAAATTCCTGACAATGGATCTAAGGGAAAAAATTAACAAGATTGATAGCTGTGGGGGTTAGAACATTAGAGCCAAATTGTCAAGGAATCACAATTAGGTTTCCTTTTTTTGCATTTATTTTTCAGCTGCAACTAGTTATGGGTCCCCACAGTGCACCTGCACTTTGCCACTGAATATCCTAAAAAAGGCAAGTGGCCAATTATGTTGGCAAGTGGCTAATTATGCACACCAGGAGCCAATTGCGGAATCAAAAATGTACACCCTAAAACAGGAAGACCTCTTTAACATGTTGAGTCTTAGGGTGACATACATACTGTGTATTTATCATTCAATAAAAGAGGCAACAATCGTGATCAGATATCAACAAACATTTATTTATGCACATACTTATATAGGTAGGTATTTATTTATACTATTGTGCGGTAATCATTTTGCCATATGCTTTGCCAATATCAAGATGAAATAGAATGTTTCTGCCCTCAAAAGTAAACCCTAGAACTCTGCTAAGATACAGCTTGTAAGTATGGAACAAAGCCAATAATTAGAGGTAGTGTGTTAGGGATTGGGTTTTTACAAAATAGATTTACAATGGAATATGATAAACAAGTATTTTGTTTTTTGTTTTGTTTTGTTTTGTTTTGTTTTACCTTTCCTTTCTTTCTCAGTGTTGGGGAACAAATTGAGGGTGCCATATATCTGATGTTAGCATTATACCATGAAACTACATCTCCAGCCTAAGATTGTGTTCTGAATGAACAGTTTTCTGTGCCCTTTCTTGAGTAGTTTCCGGGTCATCCATTGCCCAAAATTAACCAACAGGTTTTTTGACTAGGCTCAATAAAACAGGATTCAGAAGCTCAGAATTTTACCATAAAAGGGAAAGATGGCTCTAGAGTCACCTTTCCATAACATTTACTTTTATTGGAACATTTTCTAATTTTGTTCATTGTTCCAGGGTTTATACTTTTTATAAAACTATATTTGGATTTTGAAGGAGAATACAAAATTCTTATTTTACAGTTCTTGACATTGAACAAACAGCATTTGGTCTGTTATTTAGAAGGGATGAAAATAATTAAAATATCAAATTTAGGAAACCCAGTCACGTGAGAAGTCATAGGCTTCTTTAAAATTTAATTTTCAAATTTCAGGGAAAAAAAAGTTGTTTGCTATTTGCCCCATCATTGATTTAATCTAAAAAGCACAATTAGTATGGCAATAAACCTATAATTGCAAGCAATTCTCCTAAACCTTTTGGGTTATTAGGAGCTATGTTATCATACAATTCTGAGTTCATAGCTTATCTAATCTCAGGTTCTTGACTACCTCAGCACTGTCAGGCATCTGTTCGATCTCATGGAGTGGGCCTTTATTATAATCTCTAGTGACTTATTAGTCTCAGAACACTTCTGCCACTATTGAACCAGAATGCCATTCAATAGTCACAGTGTTAATGTAGTTGGCTTGGTGGTTACTATTCTCCTCTGGTAGAATTAAGAGTATCTTCTAGGGGCTGGAGAAATGGTTCAGCAGTTAAAAGCACTGCTGCTCATCCGAAGGTCCTGAGTTCAAATCCTGGTAACCACATGGTGGCTCACAACCACTTGTAATGAGATCTGATGCCCTCTTCTGGTATGAAGACAGCTACAGTGTACTTACATATAATAAATAAGTAAATCTTCTTTTAAAGAGTATCTTCTAGTTCATGAACACTAGTCAGTAGAGGTAAGGGCACTAGTTAGGCACAAGCTCAACTTGTCTATGTTCAACAGGATATGTAAATGGATTCTTTAGCAATACAATAGGATTTGTAATGGCTTCTTCAACAATAGGACCTTGGATACATTTATGGAGAGCAACCAATAGTTTTGGTAAAAATCTGAGATGTTTACATATTTTCATGGGGTCTCTTCAATGCAATCTCCATCAAAATTCCAACACAATTTCTCCAAGAAATGGAAAAAAATTACAGCTTCATATGAAAACAAACAAAAAAAACAGTATAGCAAAATGAATACTCAATACTAAAAGAATGGTTGGAAATATTACCATCCCTGATTTCAAGTTGTACAATAGAGGTACATAAAGACAGCAGGATATTAGTATAAAAGCAGACGCATTGATCCAGGGAATCAAATTAAAGACCCAGGACAAGTCTACACACTTACAGACACCTGATTTGTGACAAAGAAGCAAAACTACACACACTGGAAAAAGATAACATCTTCAATTAATTAATTAATTCAATTAATTAATTGTGCTGGTCAATGTGTGACTGCATGAAAAATTTAAAGTTATCTGTAGTCATAATCCTGCACAATACTCACCTCCAAATTGGTCAAAGACCTAAATATATGGTTAGATATCCTGAATGTGACAGAAGAAAAAATAGCGAATAGTTTTGAACTCATCAGCACAGGAAAAATAGCTCCTGAACAGGGCACCCACAGCACACTCATAACACTAAGGCAAATAATTAACAAATAGGGCCTCATGAAACTGAAAAGCTTCTATATGGCAAAGAACACCATTATTCACACAAAGTGGCAGGCTACAGAATGGAAAAAAGAACCTTAACAATTATAAATGATGCACATTTAAATGTAGATGTTGTTAAGCTGCTACTGTAGTTTTCATTAGTATTATAATGGTTTTAAAATCTAAAAACATCTCTTAATGTCTTTCTGCTGAAAGAAACATCATTTGTAACAAATGTTTGATGTTTGGTTTTTTCTATGATTTATAATAATTTTGGAAATCTTACTAAGATCATGCTTTAAACAAAAGAAAATATTAACATATTTTAATTTAGACTAAATCTGACATCTATCAGTTGGTGGAATTTATTCCTACATACTTGAACTTTCTGTGAAGAAGAAACTCTAAATACAACTAATTTGCATGTGTATTATATAAAGAAGAATATAGAAGGTAATTTTTATTATCTTTATAAGGCCTGACATCTGAACTAATGCTCAAACAAAATAAATATTTTTCATATGGTACATAAGTATTCTATAAAGCTTTAGATACTTTAAAACATAATTCAGGAAAATAATAATTCATACCTAACAATAAAAGAAATATATAAATGATTGCACATACACTCATGCTAATTACCTGACAAAAATAAAATTCTTTACCAATCTTTGGCTAGAAAGGTTAGAAAGGAGTCATGTTTCATGGTTATGCATGGACCGACATTGAGAATGTCTTTACCTTTCTCCAACGAATAAAATGTAATTGTCACTCTAAGGACCAGAGGCTTTAAACTGAGTTTCTTACAACCCCCAAATAATCCTTGTTTTCACTGTGAGAGGTTTAGGTTGGCATTATTTTTCATTTTTCTTGTAGTTATTGTTATGGGAACAAATTAACATATACTATATTGTTCTGTATTCTCATTATGCATTTTGTTTTGAGAAAGGAATTGTTTTTCTTACTTTTCTCTTGTTGTTATGTTTATTACAGGAATAAGATACAATAGTGTGAAGGCCCAGTGCAGTCTGTGAAAGACTATAAACATTTAATAGACTCATAAACATAGACTTTAACCTTTTCAATATTCTGCACTTTGATTGGTTGCCCATACTACTTTATCTCTACAGGTTACTAAGACTGTAAACAGGAGGAATAGAGATGGATAGTGAATCACACTGCATAAGCTCTGAAAAGGTCAAAGTTGTACAGTTGCTTATTCTTTCACCTAGAATATATAAGGTTTCATAATTTCATAGAACTCACCCTGGATTTTTGTTTAGAATGGGCAAGGAAATATGCTAATGTGAGTCTGCTTTTTCTAAATGACAATGAACACAGGAGAAATGATGTATAACCTTTTTGTAGGACTTCACATATTTCTATAATGGAGTTACTTTTGAATTGTTTCCTTTAGTGGGAGACACAATATTGGTCATGGTTGTTAAATAAAAAGGATATCAGTATTTAATGTTCATATTTTAAATTGAAAAAATACATGGACATTCCTATACTCCAGCAGTTTTCAACCTTGGTATGACGAAATACTCTTGCCTTTCTCTGTGTTGTTAGGTGGGCTGAGAAAAATGGATTACTATGGGAGTTTATGTTGCAAAGTGTCACTTACTTGCCTTGTTAAAATAAATAAGAACGGATTCTCGGTTGTCTAGGTCATAACTCTCTGAATCTCTCTGGTATTACAGTCAATGTCTGTGGAGTTATGCATAATGCTGAGGAAAATTTATTGAACATGTTGCATATATAAATGATGATTGTCATAAGTGTTCTTGGGAGAAAATGATGGCCAAAACAATAGTCAATATGGAAACAGAAATCCTCTGTCTGTTCTACTTACACACATTTCAACATACTCACACCTTTATAGTGCAGAATATAGAAAGGGAGAATACATAAGCAGAGCAGTAAGACTTAGTGCCATAAAACCCTAACTATACATAAGTTTGGTTTTGCATGGTTTATATTTTTAATCTTCACAACCTTATTAGATAAATACAATTAACACTTACATTGCACAGATTAAGAAACTGGAGCACCAAAGATAAAGAATGTTGATGCTGTAGAGATCATTAAATTGCAACCTTGGAATATCATGGAAAATGTACTGACGGAGTCATGAAAATTGATGAATGATAGGAAAGTGGTGGGAAAATATTTGAGGCAACATTAAATTTAAAATTGTTAAAGTGATGCCTTAGATGAAGATGATAGTACATGTCTGTAATTCCACAACTCTGATTCAGATGTAGTTCTAAGTTACATAGTGATTTTTTTTACCACAATAATCAAGAAATCAAGAAAAACAAGACAAACAAGAATGTACCTTAAATTTTTTAGCTACAAAGCCTCTTTACATTTTCTTCTCCATCTACAGAGATTTACAACTTGCTTATCCTGGAGGGTTTTTTTTTATCTCTAATATAATTGTCAGAGAGAGAGAGAGAGAGAGAGAGAGAGAGAGAGAGAGAGAGAGAGAGAGAGAGAGAGAGGAAATAAGGAAGGACAGAGACAAAGACAGACAGGGAGACACACAGTGATTGACAGAGGGAGAACATTTAAAACAATGCATATTGCATCATAAACCCATGTGAGATTGTGTGTGTAACATGTGCGTAGAGACCAGAGGACAACCATGAATGTTTCTCAGAAGTCACCCTCACAAGATTGAAACTTGCCAAGTAGGCTAGGCTTAATATCCATAAAGCACCAGGAATCCACCCATCTCTTGTCCAAAGCACTGCTATTAGCAGCCAAGTCCAGCTCAGTTTGCATGGGTTCTGGGGATTGAACACAGGTCATCATGCTTGCAATTGAAGCACTTTACTGACTATTCTATCTTAACAGCCATATAAGATGACTTCTGGTAAGACCCAAATGAATTATTCATTCAACTAAGATCTCCTCAGCATAAGACTCACTATTACATTGATGTGACTATACCCAAGTTCCTCATTTCATCTCTGTTACCTGAAGAGTATGAATGGTGACAGTGGCAAGTCTGCCCCGGAAATCTTAGTTAGGAAAGCATCATGCTCATGACAATGTCCACTGTGTTGTTAGCTCTTTGCTCTAAGACAAGCATGACTTTGCCTCTCATTGCAGTCTGTTGTTTAGAGTGCAAAGGCAGGACAAGTGAAGGTGGTGGTTTTTTTTCTTTTTTAAATCTGCTGATTATTTTTTTATCAGTGTTATGGAAGATATTTCACACTGAGCATATTTTCCCAAATAATAATTGGAAATTTTAAAATAGTGCTGCAAGCCTTGCTTTGTTGCATCCATTTCAAAAAGTAGGGAAAGAAAATTGGATGCATTCCATACTTAATGAGTTTCTGTTAGAGACTCAAGTTTCTTCAAGCTCTGAGAAATCATCCTAACCTTGTCAACTAAATAGTCACATTTCCCCACAAGTTGCTGAATTCATCGAATGAGTTAATACATAACTGGTCCACAAAAAGACACTACTGAAAATTTTCAGTGAAACCAGCATTTTAGCCGAGAAAATTTTGTTCACAAAAAGGTCCTTCCAGTATTTTTGAGGTTTTGTTTTTCCTCTCGTTAAAAAAAAAAATCCTTAAAATTTCTAACAAGAATTTCTAGTCTGCAAATGTATTTTTTATGCTTGTGTTTGCCTGGTGGTTTTACTAAGTCATAAATCTCACACAATGAAATGCACACTGTGAGTAGAAGCATCACATAGAATCTCCTTGTTTTGGAATTTGATTTCCAGCACCTGCTGGTGAGGTTCTCCCTCCTAACTCAAGCAGGAGTTAGTAGTTCCAGAAGTATTTGACAGACTAATCTTCTAATTCAGCAGCAGCTAAAATTAGGGAAGGGAAGCATTTCAGTTTGCTTAGGTTACCTGTCATTTATGCAAATGGAGAGAGGAGGCATAGGAAGGGCCTTTCCCAACAAGTATTGCATTTATTCTTAGATTTTATTTTCTTTCAACTTTACTACAGGGAAAGAAATTCAGGCTGATCAGAGCTGAATATCAGTTAGAACTTGCAAATAACAACTTAGTGTCTAGTTAACAAGCAATTACAAAAAAATCTCCAAAAATACAGTATTATTAAAACAGCACAAAGAAATGAGAAATGCTGTGCTTATGAATGTGTATCATAATACAGCAATAAAAGTACAGAGTTAGCATCGGCATTGACAATACTATATACCCATTTAATTGTTAATTGTGTATATTTCTATTTTCTTCTTCTTTTACCCCAGGGATTATTTTTTCAATGCAATGCCCTTTCTTTATTCCACACTCTTCACACTCCAATTCAGTAATGCCATGCTCATAGGAGCCCCTCAATAAATGTTTACTAAATTGAATGGTCTTGCTATTTTTATTATACAAACTTGTATATACAATATGAATTCAGCTAAAACTGCTGGATTTCGGAATTTGTATATTTATGCGTCGAAAGGTAGAGAACAGCTTTCAGCTATTATTTATCTTGTGCCCCTCTTGTCACTTCTTAATTTGACACTGAGCTTTTGAGTGGATGCTGCACAATCTGACAGCCAGAGGCATGGAACAAGGTCAGGGCAGGTCTAAAGCGTTTAAAGCAACAGATATTTTACAGTAGGAACCCAGTGTGATTGCAGGTGAGTTGAATTTTTATGTGTCTTTGAAGAAATAAACACTTGCATACTATCAGAAAGCAAGGACAAGACCATCTGCATTCTTCTCACCACAGAGGAGTCACCATTTCTAACACATTCTTCACTGTCAAATGGGTTAAAATACTCTGTATAAAACTATTAATGGTCTCTGTACTAAATCTTTATTTTATGGTAATGCCTTTAAAGCATAGTCCACCTAGCCACATCACAGCCATTTGAGCAACTTTCAGAATGCAGACTGACATTTATTTGTATGGTGATGTGGGTGGCTGAAAAAGTCACTGGAATGTATTGTCCCAGCTTAAGACTATTTTTTCCTTTAAAAAAAATGTAAAGGGTGAGATTCTCTCTCTCTCTCTCTCTCTCTCTCTCTCTCTCTCTCTCTCTCTCTGTGTGTGTGTGTGTGTGTGTGTGTGTGTGTGTGTGTGTGTGTGTGTGTATGTGTGTATTGGGGGATGCTTTCAACCCAAAATTTATCCTGTCTACGAGAAATGCAGGAACAAGGGATGGAGCAGAGACTGAGGGAATGGCCAACCAATAGCTGGTCCAATTTGAGACCATGCCACGGGCAAGCACCACTCCCCGCCATTATCAATGCTACTCTGTTATGCTTGCAAACTTGGAGCCTAGTGTGGCTGTCCTCTGAGAGGCTCCATCCAACATTTTTCTCAGATGGATATAGACACCCACATCTAAACAGCAGCTGGAGCTTGGGAATGCTTATGGAAGAACAGGAGGAAGGATTGAGAAGTCCCGTAAAGGGATAGGTACTTGACAGGAGAACCAACAGAGGCAACTAACCTGGACCCTTGGGGATCTCATATACTAAACCACCAACCAAAGAGCATACATGGGCTGGACCTAGTCTTCCCTGCACATATGTAGCAGGTGTGCTGCTTGACCTTTATGAGGGTCTTGAACAACTGGAGCTTGGGCTATCCCAAAATCTGTTGCCTGTTTGTGGGATATGTTCTTCTAGCTGGGCTGCCTTGTTTGGCCTCAATGTGAGGAAGCTCCTAGCCTAGCAGAGACTTGATGTGTGAGGATAGGAGGATACGCAGGGGAGCCCCCATCCATTCAGAGGAGAACGAGAGGAGAGGACTGGGAAGGGATTGTGGAAAGGGGTGAACAGGAGAGGGAGAGTGAGCTGGATTAAAGTGATGATGATGATGATGATGATGATGATGATTAATAATAATAATATCTTAAAATGAAAAACTATTTTTCTAAAAATAGTTCTGATGTGTTTAAAATTATTTTAATTGAAAGTATTGCATATTTCAAGTGTACATCTACTTTTCATACTGCTTGCTTTTTTCTATAACCAAATTACGTGTGTTTCTCTACTAAAACTTTAAAGAAAAATTTAACCAGTAAGTATTATATATGCATGAATGCTTTTTATTTGCTTTCTTCACCTATGTCACAGGAATTTAATTTGTGGGACTAGATTGTGAGCCAATGCACATTGATACTCTCATACAACAATGAATGAAACCTGTAGCATAGAGTACCCTTCAATTGTGCACAAGATGTCTATTTATATTAATGGGCTTCTTGCACAGATTATGTGTGGTCATTTTCTGTGGTCTGAAGTGATCATTTTGGTGCTTTGCATGTTGGCCATTGCAAAGCATAGGGTGGGTACCATTTCCTAAGTTCTTAAGGTTGACTGCAGAGGCAAATTATACTAGAAAATTGAAAGGTTACTACTGTATTTATTTTTAACCATCTTAATGCATTCTCTAAGTCAACCTTAAATATGATAGTGAAAAAAAAAGAATTTTAATTTTATCATTTAAAAATACTCAATTATTCCAATGTATTTTTTTTTTATTTTTTTTTATTTTTTTTTTTGTATTTTTTTTTTTAATTTTATTTTCTATATTCTATGTTTACATTCCAAAGGCTTTCCCCTTTCCCAGTTCCCACCCACCATAGTTCCCATAGTTCCTCTCCCCCCCATCTGTTCCCCAATAATTCCCCCTCCCCCCTCGGTTTCTTTACTAAACTGGAAGCAATCTTTACAGGCCCAGGGTCCTCTCCTTTCTTCTTCTTGGGAATCATTTGACTTGCTATTTGTGTCTTGAGTATTTAGGGCTTCTGGGCTCATTAATATCCACTTATCAGTGATTGCATTTCAGGTGCATTCTTTTGTGATTGGGTTAATTCACTCAGGATGATATTTTCCAGGTCTAACCATTTACCTACAAATTGCATGAATTCATTATTTTTAATTGCTGTGTAGTATTCCATTGTATAAATATACCACATTTTCTGTATCCATTCCTCCTTTGAGGGATATTTGGGCTGCTTCCAATTTCTGGCTATTATAAACAAGGCTGCTATAAACATAGTGGAGCATGTGTCCTTATTGCATGCAGGGGAATCCTCTGGGTATATGCCCAGGAGTGGTATGCCAGGGTCCTCTGGAAGTAACATGCCCAATTTTCTGAGGAACCGCCAAACTGATTTCCAGAGCGGTTTTACCATTTTGCAATCCCACCAACAGTGGAGGAGTGTTCCTCTTTCTCCACATCCTCGCCAGCACTTGTTGTCTCTTGAGTTTTTAATCTTAGCCATTCTGACTGGTGTGAGGTGGAATCTCAGGGTTGTTTTGATTTGCATTTCCCTGATGACTAATGATGTTGAACATCTTTTAAGGTGTTTCTCGGCCATCCGAATTTCTTCTGGTGAGAATTCTTTGTTTAGCTCTGTGCCCCATTTTTTGATAGGGTTATTTGGTTCTTTGCGGTCTAACTTCTTGAGTTCTTTGTATATATTGGATATTAGCCCTCTGTCGGATGTGGGGTTGGTGAAGATCTTTTCCCACTTTGTTGGTTGCCGTTTTGTCCTTCTGACAGTGTCCTTTGCTTTGCAGAAACTTTGTAATTTTATGAGGTCCCATTTGTCGATTCTTGATCTTAGAGCATAAGCTATTGGTGTTCTGTTCAGGAACTTTTCCCCTGTGCCCAAGTCCTCCAGGGTCTTCCCAAGTTTCTTTTCTAATAGTTTCAGTGTGTCTGGTTTTATGTGGAGGTCCTTGATCCACTTGGAGTTGATCTTAGTACAAGGAGATAAGAGTGGGTCAATTCGCATTCTTCTGCATGTTGACCTCCAGTTGAACCAGCACCATTTGTTGAAAAGGCTATCTTTTTTCCACCGGATGGTTGTGGCTCCTTTATCAAAGATCAAGTGACCATAAGTCTGTGGGTTAATTTCTGGGTCTTCAATCCTATTCCATTGATCTACCTGCCTGTTGCTGTACCAATACCATGCAGTTTTTAACACAATTGCTCTGTAGTACTGCTTGAGGTCAGGGATATTGATTCCCCCAGAAGTCCTTTTATTGTTGAGAATAGTTTTAGCTATCCTGGGTTTTTTGTTGCTCCAGATGAATTTGAGAATTGCTCTTTCTAGATCTATGAAGAATTGATTTGGGATTTTGATGGGGATTGCATTGAATCTGTAGATTGCTTTTGGCAAGATGGCCATTTTTACTCTATTGATCCTGCCAATCCAGGAGCAAGAAATATTTTTCCATCTCCTGAGGTCTTCTTCGATTTCTTTCTTCAGGGACTTGAAGTTCCTGTCATACAGATCTTTCACTTGTTTGGTTAGAGTTACGCCAAGGTACTTTATGTTGTTTGTGGCTATTGTGAAGGGTGTTATTTCCCTAACTTCTTTCTCAGCCTGCTTGTCCTTTGAGTACAAGAAGGCTACTGATTTGCTTGAGTTAATTTTATAACCAGCCACGTTGCTGAAGTTGTTTATCAGCTGTAGAAGTTCTCTGGTGGAGTTTTTTGGATCGCTTAAGTAGACTATCATATCATCTGCAAATAATGATACTTTGACTTCTTCCTTTCCAATTTGTATCCCTTTGACTTCCTTATGTTGTCTGATTGCTCTCGCTAGAACTTCAAGTACTATATTGAAAAGATATGGAGAGAGAGGACAGCCTTGTCTAGTCCCTGATTTTAGTGGAATTGCTTCAAGTTTCTCTCCATTTATTTTGATGTTGGCTACTGGTTTGCTGTAGATTGCTTTTACTATGTTTAGGTATGGGCCTTGAATTCCTGCTCTTTCCAAGACTTTTAGCATGAAAGGATGCTGAATTTTGTCAAATGCTTTTTCAGCATCTAATGAGATGACCATGTGGTTTTTTTCTTTTAGTTTGTTTATGTAGTGGATTACATTGATGGATTTCCGTATATTGAACCATCCCTGCATTCCTGGAATGAAGCCTACTTGATCATGGTGAATGATCGTTTTGATATGCTCTTGGATTCGGTTGGCAAGGATTTTATTTAGTATTTTTGCATCTATATTCATAAGAGAAATTGGCCTGTAGTTCTCTTTCTTTGTTGGATCTTTTTGTGGTTTAGGTATCAGCGTAATTGTGGTTTCGAAGAATGAGTTGGGCAGTGTCCCTTCTGTCTCTATTTTGTGGAATAGTTTGAAGAGTATTGGTGTTAAGTCTTCTTTGAAGGTCTGGTAGAATTCTGCACTAAAACCATCTGGTCCCGTACTTTTTTTGGTTGGGAGGCTTTCTATAACCCCTTCTATTTCTTTAAGGGTTATGGGACTGTTTAGCTGGTCTACTTGATGCTGATTTAATTTTGGTATTTGGTATCTGTCTAGGAAATTGTCCATTTCCTCCAGATTCTCCAGTTGTTTTGAGTATAGGCCTTTGTAGTAGGATCTGATGATCTTTTGAATTTCCTCTGTTTCTGTTGTTATATCCCCCTTTTCATTTTTAATTTTGTTAATTTGGATACTATCTCTGTGCCCTTTGGTTAGTCTAGCTAAGGGCTTATCTATCTTGTTGATTTTCTCGAAGAACCAGCTCTTGGTTTTGTTGATTCTTTGTATGGTTCTCTTTGTTTCTGCTTGATTGATTTCAGCCCTTAGTTTGATGATTTCCTCTCTTCTACTCCTCCTGGGTGAGTTAGCTTCTTTTTGTTCCAGCGCCTTCAGGTGTGCTGTTAAGTTGCTAGTGTATGCTCTTTCCAGTTTCTTTTTGGAGGCACTCAGGGCTATGAGTTTTCCTCTTAGCACTGCTTTCATTGTATCCCAGAGATTTGGGTAGGTCGTACCTTCATTTTCATTGAAGTCTAAAAAGTCTTTGATTTCTTTCTTTATTTCTTCCTTGACCAGGGTGTCATTGAGTAGAGTATTGTTCAGTTTCCATGTGTATGTGGGCTTTCTGTAGTTCTTCTTGCTATTGAAGACCACTTTTACTCCATAGTGATCCGATAGGAGACATGGGATTAGTTCGGTCTTCTTGTATTTGTTGAGGTCTGTCTTGTGACCAATTATATGATCAATTTTTGAGAAGGTACCGTGCGGTGCTGAGAAAAAGGTATACTCTTTTGTTTTAGGATGGAATGTTCTATATATATCTGTTAAATCCAATTGGTCCAAAGCTTCAATTAGTTTCACTGTGTCCCTGTTTAGTTTCTGCTTTCCTGATCGGTCCATTGAGGAGAGTGGAGTGTTGAAGTCACCTACAATCATTGTGTTAGGTGCGATGTGTGCTTTAAGCTTTAGTAAAGTTTCTTTTACGAATGAGGGTGCCCTTGCATTTGGTGCATAGATGTTCAGTATTGAGAATTCTTCTTGGTGGATTTTCCCTTTGACAAGCAGGAAGTGACCTTCTGTGTCTCTTTTGATGACTTTAGGTTGAAAGTCGATTTTATCTGATATTAGAATGGCTACTCCAGCTTGTTTCCTGGGACCATTTGCTTGTAGTACTGTCTTCCAGCCTTTTACTCTAAGGAGGTGTTTGTCTTTGACACTGAGATGTGTTTCCTGTATGCAGCAAAATGTAGGGTCCTGTTTCCGTATCCAGTCTGTTAGTCTGTGTCTTTTGATTGGGGAATTGAGTCCATTGATATTAAGAGATATTAAGGAATAGTAATTATTACTTCCTGACATTTTGGGAATTGTTATTATTATTTGTATTTGAGTGGTTCTCTTCTTTTGGGTTGGATGAGATGGGGTTTCTATCTTGTTTCTTCTGGGGTGTTGTTTCCCCCCTTGTGTTGGTATTTTTCCCCTATTATCCTTTGTAGGGCTGGGTTTGTAGATAAGTATCTTGCAAATTTGGTTTTGTCGTGGAATATCTTGGTTTCCCCATCTATGGCAATTGAGAGTTTCGCTGGGTATAGTAGTCTTGGCTGAAGTTTGTGTTCTCTTAGGGTCTGCATAAGGTCTGCCCAGGATCTTCTAGCTTTCATGGTCTCAGGTGAGAAGTCTGGTGTAATTCTGATAGGTCTTCCTTTATATGTTACTTGTCCTTTTTCTCTTACTGCCTTTAATATTCTTTCTTTGTTTAGTACATTTGGGGTTTTGACTATTATGTGACGGGAAGTATTTCTGTTCTGGTCCAGTCTATTTGGGGTTCTAAAGGCTTCTTGTATATTCATGGGCATCTCTCTCTTTAGGTTGGGGAAATTTTCTTCCATAATTTTGTAGAAGATATTTGCTGGCCCTTTAAGTTGTAGATCTTCATTCTCATCTATCCCTATAATCCTTAGGTTTGGTCTTCTCATTGTGTCCTGGATTTCCTGAATGTTTTGGGTTACCAGCTTTTTGCATTTTGCATTTTCTTTAATTGTTGAATCCATGGTTCCTATGGTATCTTCAGCATCTGAGATTCTGTCTTCTATCTCTTGTATTCTATTGTTGATATTTGCATCTATGACTCCTGATTTCTTCCCAAGGTTTTCTATTTCCAACATTGTCTCCCTTTGCGATTGCTTAGTTGTTTCTACTTCTGTTTTTAGATTTTGTATGGTTTTGCTCAGATCTTTCAGTTGCTTGTTTGTGTTTTCCTGTAATTCTTTAAGGGATTTTTGTGTTTCCTCCTTTATGACTTCTACTCGTTGACCCATGTTCTCTTGTATTTCTTTGGGTGATTTTTGTTTCTCCCCCTTATTGGGATTCACTTTTTGCTCTATATTCTCCTGGATTTCTTTAAGTGATTTTTGTGTCTGCCTTGTATGGGCTTCTAGTTTTTGATCTATTTTCTCCTCTATTACTTTAAGAAATTTATCTAAGTGATCCTCAATCTGCATCTTTACCAGTGATTTTAGATCTGAGTCTTGTTTTTCTGGTGTGTTGAGATATCTGGGATTTAATTGTGTTTGTCTTGCAATGGCTTCTAGCTTTTGATCTATTTTCTCATGTATTACTTTAAGAGATTTATCTAAGTGTTCCTCTATCAGCATCCTGACCAGTGATTTTAGATCTGAGTCTTGTTTTTCTGGTGTTTCGGGGTATCCAATATTTATTGCTGTTGGGGAACTGGGTTCGGATGCCGCCATATTGCCTTGATTTTTGTTAGTAGCGATCTTACGTTTGCCTTTTGCCATCTGGTTAACTCTGGTGTTAGTTGGTCCTGTAGATACTAGCTGGTGCTTGACCCTCCTGTGGGGTTGTAAGGCTATTTCCCAGTGACTGGGATACCTGAATCACTGTCCTGCGGGGCTCTTGCTCACAGATTGCTGACAGGTGGCCTGAGTCCCCCGAGGTCTTAACCTCAGGATATCCCAGGTATTTGGTTCCGCCTGTTGGGCGGCTGCTCTGCACTGCTCCTGCTCAGGGTTCGCTGTCTGATATCCTGTTTCCCCAGGGGTCTTAAAGTTGGGATATCTCAGTTATCTGGTTCCGCCTGCTGGTCCCAAGCTGCTGGGAAGCTGGCTGGGTCCGGTTTCCAGCTTCCCTGCCACTGGCTGGATGGGAGGCTGGTTCGGCCTCCGGCTGGGTCTGGGTACCTGGCACACTGGCTGACTCTGGCTTCCTCACCACCAGCTGGACGGGAAGCTGCAGGCAATATGGCAGCTGCCTGCAGGGAGCTCGGGGTCCGCCCCGCGCGCGAGTGCAGAGTGCACCCGCTATTCTGTGCCCAATTCCCACTCCAGGCCTGAGTCCCCGAAGGTCTTAAGCTCGGGCTGTGTCGGGTACCTGGTTCTGCCGCCGCCGCCGGATGGTTCTGAGCACCTGGGACGCTGGGTGACCCTCCGGCTTCCCCACCGCCAGCTGGGCGGGAAGCTGCAGGCAATATCCAATGTATTTTTATTTCATTGATGAAAATAAAAGTTTTCTAGCTCGACAGAAGACTTCGATATATGTCATACAGAAGCAGCATATTAATTGGTAAAACATATTACCAGGCTTGATCAGTTAAACATCCACTTCAGGCAAAAGGCTAGAGTTCTCTGGGTAGGAAACAGTCTCTTTGTCTTGCAGACCTGCCCTTGGAAAGCTAGTGGGAACATCTGTAAACGCTGTCTAGTCATCCATGGATAGTATTAGGGAGAGAACTCAGGGGACATAAAAGAGCTACTTTTAAAATACAATACAAAACAAAAACTAGTTTCCCAGGAGTGGTATGGCTGGGTCCTCCGGAAGTATCACGCCCAGTTTTCTGAGGAACCGCCATACTGATTTCCAGAGTGGGAATATACCCAGAAGATTCACCAGCATGCAATAAGGATACATGCTCCACTATGTTCATAGCAGCCTTATATATAATAGCCAGAAGCTGGAAAGAACCCAGATGTCCCTCAACAGAGGAATGGATACAAAAAATGTGGTATATATACACAATGGAGTACTATTCAGCCATTAGAAACAATGAATTCATGAAATTCTTAGAGAAATGGATGGAGCTGGAGAATGTCATACTAAGTGAGGTGACCCAGTCTCAAAAGAATACCCATGGTATACAGTCACTGATAAGTGGATATTAGCCTAGAAGCTTGGAACACCAAAGACACAAATCACATATCAAGTGATGTCTCACAAGAAGAAAGGAGTGGACACTGGTGCTAGAATGGACCAAAACATCATTGTGGGAGAGTACAAGAACAGTAAAGTGGGAGGGGTGGATGCGGGAGCAGGGGGAGGGAAAAGGACATGTGGGACCTTTGGGGGTGGGGAACCAGAAAAAGGGAAATGAATTGTAAATATAGAATATATACAATAAAAAAAATCAAAAAAAAAAAAAACCTAGTTTCACTTTTTATGTAAAACTTGGAGGATTTCAGGATATTTTCCTTGAAATAATATGTAAAATGAAGGGGATTAAAGTAAGTTTATTTATAATTTCAACCATTCTCAACTCAGAGATTCAAGATTTAAATTTTCAGTTTACAATGCTCACCCTCTTTCCTTATGATGGAAAGGGGGAGTTTGTAGAGAACTGCTTGCTGTTCACAGGTGAACAGAGCACTTTAAACCTTACCCTTTAACAATGACTACTGTGTACTGCTGCTCAGAGTCCCTACCAACACACCTCAAGAATATGATTTTTCCCTTCACCTTTTATGCCACCTTTGGTATACTCTCTACTTTTGGTTCTGATAAATTCTATATGAATTCATATATTTTTGGGCAATAGATTTGTAACCAAAATTAGTATTACTTAACTATGGTTACTATCAACACCATGGTAAGTAGACCAAAAGTGATAAAACATTAAGAAAATCACTATTAATCTTTGCAACAGTTCCACTAAACACAGTTCTTTATGTGGTTTGTAATTATGTATTACTTGAAGCCTAATAAACTATTTTATCTAGTTATAACAATTCCAACTTCTAAGCTTTAAAAATATTATGTAAATCATTAATATTTGCTAGAGTCTAGTGTTATATGCACGCATCTTGATGCAGTATAAGAGTGAAAACTTTTATCAAAAATAAATTGTGTACAATGAATTTACTTTTAATGTTTTGGGGAGCATACTAATATGTATCCTTTTTATTAATTATTTTATTTATTTACAGTTCAAATGTTGTCACCCTTCCCTGTCCCTGCTCCATGAGCCCAACACCCCATCCCTCTCCCCTTCACATCTGAGAGGGTGCTCACCCACTCACCCACCCACTCCCACCTCTCACCTCTAGCAACCCCCTTCTCTGGGGTCATCAAGCCTCCACAGGACCAAGTGCATACCTTCTCATTGAGGTCTTACAAATTTACATTTAAAACAACTTTTTCTAGGCTCCTGAAAGGGAGAAAGAGGAAGGACTACATAAATATGAGAATCAGCCATATTTTATGGTTTTATAATATATGAAAATAGCTAGTGTAAATGGGAAATATTAAAATGTTTCATGATCAAGTTCTTTCCAGAAATGGCTGAAATCATATTCATTGCTAACAATAAAAAAACAAGGAGCTAAATCAGTGTCTGTGTATGTGTGTGTGTGTGTGTGTGTGTGTGAGTGTGTGTGTGTGTGTGTGTGTGTGTGTGTGTTGGATTAAAGGGAAGATCTGTGAAACTATGTTTTTGATATTTTATAGAAATAGCAATGTTTTTATGAACTGAAGTCTCTTTTCCCTCATTTCAGTTACATATGCAGGAATAATGGAGACACACCTTGTGTATCTAGAAAGATGAAAACTCATATCTAATGATTTGACCAGTCTTTATCTTTGAGGACAGTCTGTGTTTCATTTATTGGTTTATAAAGGAGATTTTGGATATAGGAGATGTGGATGTTTATGGTTTGGGGTATGTGTCTATAAACATGTTAAATTTTGTTTAGTTAACCTCAAAATAAGCTACCCCAATTCTTCCTTTAGAAGGCGAAACTATTTTCTAGTAATGCTTTTTCTGTGGTTGAATAAATCAACTTTCTTGATATACAAGTAGTCTTGTAAATAGAAAACAATATTCAAACTAATAGCTTATGTAGTGTGTGAATAGGTATGGATTCTATATTTATATCAATGAAAGAAATGATGGTGAACAAATGTCACCTCATTTCAATACACACGGGATTTTATTTTCTGGATTTTCTTTACAGGAGTATTTTGGTCTCTAGATGTGATTCTCCCTCATTTCTTAGAGTTGGAAGTAGTTAAGTGGATTTGTATTTTTAGGCTATGTTCTATTAAATGTTCCCATAAGTTTCAACATTTTCTACCATCCATGTTTTTTCCCCGTCAATGCTCTGTTGAAAGGGCATCATCATCTCATTTTATCTGTAAAAGCCTTAATTGATTTTCAACATATTATGTATTCAGTTCTGTTAATATTTTAAAAATTAACATCTGTAAGTGAGTAAGTTGGCGGGTCGCTACATTAAAAATACTGTCTGGAACATGTCTAAAGAACATTCTACTTTTATTTTACAGAACACATAAGTGTGAATGATATCAATGATTTCTACAGTGTTGCTTTTTCTTCTTTAGGGACTTTTGGGTTCTTGAAATTCACACATGTTTGGATTTTAACCACCAAGTCATGGAATAATTTCCACAACTTGGAGGTTCCATATGTGTCTTTAAAAAGATCTGAGAAGCGGGAGAAATACACTTTTCTCTTTTGCAAACTACTTTCAACCTCTAGTTATTTTTTACATTCTTGTTCTTCTCCTTGGTCTCATCTCTTCTTCATACAAAAGATATTTTAAGAACAGAAACATATGTTCAACTTGTAGCACCACAAACAAAGCAACAATGGCAGACTAGCAAAAGAGCAAGGAAAAACCTTGAATGTTAAATATTTTCAAGGAATAGCGCTTGATTTTATTAAAGACAAATACTGCTCATGTACTAATTTAGGCAATAACTGTCTCAATCTGGTTCCTTTTAAAGATAAACAACTAATTTCCATGGAGAGTATTTTTCCTCTTTCTGTTGATAGAGAAATAGTTTATAAAATTTAGTATATTTTTCTCTTTTGTTATTTCTGCACATGTACATAGACAATCAGTCTCTGTATATATGTATAGATATGTTGAAGTCACTAACCTTTATTTACACATGTGTAACACCTGCACAGTCTAGTCTCACCCTAGCCCCCTTATAATTTCTCAATAATTTATTATTCGGAAATCTTATTGGAGATGAAACTTTTTGCCTTTATAATGTTAAGTATAATTAACTATTATTGTTCTTTTATATCCATTAGTTCTTCCTAAGAAAGAGCTACAATTGTGAAGGCCTGAAAAATCAAGACAAAAGCTCTTTCTGCAAAGGCATTGGTGGGGATCTTGAAAAGCAAAAACTTAAAGACAGGGAAATATCTTATGCAAAAGCACCAACAGCATTGGATTTTTAATGATAATATTATGCTCATTATACTGAGATTGATAAAGTCATCATAAAAGACCACTGTTATGGTTATTGTTTATGATGAAATTCAATAAAGGAACCCAGCTTGATATATATTAATATATTAGTAATAGTATTAATATAATATTAATATAAATAAAATATTCGTGATTTCTATGTCTATATATTCATATAACTACCTCCTAAAATATATGCATATGGCATAATATAATTCAACATACACTGAAAGTTAGTTATGTGCAGTTCTTTAATAAGAAAATGAACTTTGTATTCTTCAAAGTTTTATAAGATGTTAAATAAGAAATAGTTTCTGTGAATCAAAATAGAACCAATAGGTTTATTAGTATAGGTTTTGTATTTGTAGATATAACTCTATAACATCAATATTATGGGGCTGAAGAGATGGTTCAGTAGTTAAAAGAGCTCCCACCTCTTCTAGAGAACTCCAGTTTGCCTTCTTGAACCCATGTTTGGTGACTCACAATTACCTTCAAGTCCAGGGGATCAAACGTCATCTTCTAGCCTTTATGAAGGTTCACACACATGTGGCATACACATGGATACACACATACATGCAAATAAATAAAAATGAATTTTTCAAACAATATTTTCTTTAAAGGAGATATATTCATGAATATACACACAACATGTGGCATGATTCATAGAAAATAATCACATGTGTGAGTTTTACTGTACAGCTATAAATAATCATGCAATCTGAAAAAGTCAAGACATATCATAATCATTACCTATAAAAGTGATTAAACAATTATGCTTTGTCTAAGAGAAATACCTATATCAGAGTATGTGTTGAAGGGGTATTTATTGCCAGAAATTGTATTTTGTTTATTTCTTCAAATGCACCAATCAAAAAAAAAAGTTTGAACAATGTGTGCTTGTCCTTAAAATAGAATTGTCTCATAGTTGGCACATTACTCTTAGCAGCCACTCTAGGTAGCAGTCTCTTATTTTATGGAAGGATTTATGAAATTAATCATACATGTAAAATTATATGTGGGAGTGGAAAGACGAGTATAATAAATCAAAATTCTCCCAGTTGTCTCATAATCCTTATTAGTTTTGTTTGTTTGTTTTCTTCTTACAAAGCAGATAGATAGGGATTGAAACAAACAATTTGTTTGAGGTTTCTGGACCCAGGGAACACCTTAAGATGAACACTAACACTTACATTCAAAATATATCCAGTTCCCTTACTAGAAGGGCATGTCAGGAGTGGGGAGAAAGAAGAGGGATAGGAGGATGTAAGAAACGTACAAGTCTAGGGAAGGT
The DNA here is from genome assembly GCA_964023405.1 of Apodemus agrarius. Taxonomy (NCBI): domain Eukaryota; kingdom Metazoa; phylum Chordata; class Mammalia; order Rodentia; family Muridae; genus Apodemus; species Apodemus agrarius. The sequence continues at coordinate 72,830,878 of OZ030010.1, read as the reverse complement.
TTGGGTGTAATTTCAGGATGGTGGTCTGACTAGAAAACGCTGGTTGACAAAGACATTATGCTCTCTGAGAACACTAAGGAAATAGTCTTGGACCTGGCTTCCCAGTATTCTTCCCAGCAAGTCTTCCCACCATTGAGGAATACATTTTACTCCAGCACATGGATGTGAGTGCACAAATAGGTATTATGTGTGAGAATATATTTCTGAACCAAAGGGAAAGCATCAGAGAAATAGAAACCAGAATCAAAACAAAAACTAAGGGTTTCTAACCCGAAGCAAAGCAAATGCCTTGCTCACCCAGGATGTGCTTCCTTAAACGCTCCACTTCACACACAGCACATGAAAGCCAAGAGAAGAAAACATGTTTTGGTTTTTTTGTTGTTGTTGTTTTTTGGAAAAATGTTTTATTTAAACCTTTTAAATCTTTTACAACAATAAAATATTGCGTCAATATAAACCCCTTGACTAAAACTGCTCACATCAAACATTACAGCGAATTGTTTTCTTTTTTGACACCCAACTCATCTTTGAAACAATTTCCATTTAAACACAATGCAGAATTTATTGAAAATAAATAATCGTTGGGAACTGCAATAGGCAATTTGAATAAAATAGTTGAAAAAGCAACTCTTAATGAAAATAGCGTTTATTATACATCAGTTACTAAATGAATAAACTAATGATCTTTTTTAAATTAATAACTTCAAAAACGTTTAATATACAAAACTGTACAATTATAAAGTCGGCAGAAATATTTGGGTTAACTCAGGTTTGAACCATAGCGTTTAACTGGAAAGAAAAAACAAAATCAAAAACAAATAACCCATCCCCTTTCGAACATTTGTGAAACATGAATTGAACAAGGAAAATATAATCACACAACTAAAGCCTAAAACTAAGAGAATGTAGAGGCTTAACCAAGAAAAAAAAATAGCAAAAGAAAGGGTCCGGAATTTGAATTAATATATGCTCTTCGACCTGCGGCTAGGGGAGACACAAATGTGGTCAACCTGGCAGCCCATACTAGCGCATCTTACACAAGGGGCACAAGGTTTTCTGGTCCTTAGGTAGTTTGAAGCTTTGTCTACCACAGCTGCGCCGGCAAGCTGAATCCTGAGATCAGCTTGGCGACATCCCCTTCAGGTCAGGCACGCTGTGGCTGGCTGGGCATGGACGCTTCACTGGGCCAGCACACAGTGCTTGCTGGGGATGAGGTGCACCTGTGAACCTGTCCTGTCCTGTGGACATGAGAGAAAGCTAGCCATAAAGCCACAGCAACCGCTTCATTTTGGGATCTCTACATAGTCTAAGGAGATTTTTTTTTTTAGTTTTTTTTTCTTTTTTTCTTTTTTTGTATACAGTAATACGGTACACACAGCTATCTACACACGTACGTTTGCACACGCACGCCACACACGCACAGAAATACATACACACGGATTTTTAAAAGAAAAAAAAAGCATAAACTTAGCCGCCCAGGCGCTAGCTAGCTAGCTAGCTTGCTCGATCTGCGCCACGGGCTTCCACCAGCTGTGCTTGTCAAAGACACTGAGAAGGGCTCCCCAAAGAGCTCACTCAGACCTTGGTATGTACAAGAGGGAGGAGGTGGTTTGCGGCTGGACCAGAATCTTCGTGACTTTTGCCAATTATTTTATTGTCTCTCCGCATGAAGCTGAGGATGCCTATCCCCTCACCACCCCACTGCGAGCGTTTCTCACCCTGAGAGCGAGCGAGCGGCGAACTGGAGGTGAACTGAACTGGGAGGCGCTGGCCCAATTGGTCGCCAGCGTCTTTGGGTAGTGGTCTCCGTTGAAAGCCACCGTTTGCGAAGGATAAGTCCTTCATCTAGGAGAGTATAAGTAGGGTAGCGCAGGTTGTCTACCTGACTAAGCTGGCGGCCTGTGGAAAACTTCACGCACAGGCATTCAAGACCTTGGTGAATTCAGAATCCTTCCAGTCGCTCACACCTCATTCTTCGCGCCACAGCTGAATCCTTCTGGGGTCACCGGGATCCGTGCTGTGGAAGCCTTCCAGGACTCCACAGTTCCGTGAAGTCGGGGGAAGGGGCAAAAAAGCAGCGAAATAGCCTTCAGGCTACTTTGCAAACCCATTCAGTTTGCTTGTTCTGCCCATATAGGCACTCAGTCCCGGGGGGAAAATAGAAACATCAACAACTTTCTCCACCGCTTCCATTCCTCTCCATGCAGATTCGAAAGTGTGGGAGTGCAGGAGTTGAGCATTTTTCTCTATCCTCCTTCCAGCCTCCCCTCCCTTTTTTTAAGCAATTAAAAACCCATCAGCCCAATGAAGAAATAATAATAATAGCAATAATAATGTGGAGTGGTCGATTAGATACAAATTATCTCACAAATATTGTGTACAGCTTGTAGTAAAACACCGCAGACATTTAGAAACGCTATAGAAGTTTTAAAAAATGCAAAACTAGTCTATTGTAAAACAGATTTCACCTGAAATACAGCTGCTATAACCAAGGCGCTGAAAGGTTATTCATAGGCACACATCTGTCTTCCCACCCTCTCCCGCCCCCCACCCATTACCCGGCTCCTTACCCTTCTTAGAGAGGAGCAACCAAACAAATCTTACTCAGAGTAAACAATATATATTGATCAGCAGAAAAGGTTGGAGGGAAATTGTCCTGGCAGCAGGGAATATAGGGTCCCCACCTGGACTGCTTAATATAATTGTGTTTCAGAGTTGAGAATCCCGAATGTGTGGTGTGTGTGTGTGTGTGTGTGTGTGCGCGCGCGCGCGCGCGCGCGCGTGCGTTTTTTTGTGTGTGTGTCTTTTCTTAACATAAGTCATAAGAAGTTAGAAACCCCTGTGAAAGAAAAGAAGAGCTAGCAAGCTAGAGAGAAAGCAATAATAAAGAATGTAATGCTGAAAGGAAGGTAAAGAGAGAATTGTATCAGCACTGATCCCAGTGCATCGGGCCACCGCCGCCGTGCTTCCTCCAGTCAGAGATCATGGCAGGACGCATCTGTTTTCACCGTGTGTGAATAAACCTCGTGTGGCTGCTGATCCCCTGGCGGAGTCATTCTTTTTTCTTTTTGTCTTCTATTACAGAACCAGACACGCACCACTTCTTTCTCCAACTGGAGACTGTCTGCCAGCGAGGAGATCTCCTGCGCTGCAGGCTTGGGACACTTGAGGAAATGCGTTTCCAGCACGCCCTTGACACTCACCTCGATGGAGGTTCGCTTCTTGCGTTTGCGGCCCTGAGCGGCGATCTTGTCAATGCTGGTCGGGCTTCCTGTGGATGAATCAGCCTCCTCCAGCCACTTATTTAGCAGCGGTTTCAGCTTGCACATGTTCTTGAAGCTCAGTTGCAAGGCCTCGAACCTGCAGATGGTAGTCTGCGAGAAAACGTTGCCATACAGTGTGCCCAGTGCCAGCCCCACGTCGGCTTGCGTGAAACCCAACTTGATTCTTCTTTGTTTGAATTGTTTGGCGAACTGTTCCAACTCATCAGATGTTGGAGTCTCTTCATCGGAGTGGTCCTGGCAGTGGTGCGAGCCCAGCTCACCATGGTCTGGAGGCTCCCGGAGCACTGGATGCAGGCTCTGTGTGGAGGCAGCAGCTGGTGGTGGAGTGAGTCCCCCGTGCTCCAGCATACCGCTCACCGTGAAGCCTGGCTGCGAGTACACATTGAGGGGTTGGCCGCTGGACGTGATGGACGAGTTTGGAGCCGGGCTCGCTCCCCAGGCGTTCGGATGGTTAGTGTGGGGCGAGTGGTGGGCTACGTGCGGCGAGCGGTGATGGATGATTGCGCCCAGTTGCAGATCTTCGCGTCCCGGCTTCACATCCTGCTGATCCAGGGGGCTGGTGGCCAACGTGGAGGACCACGGGCCCCCGTCGCTCAGACTGGTCACCCAGTGATGCCCGAGGGGATGCCCATTGCTGGGAACTCCCTGCAAGTAGTCACTTTGGAGAAGTTTTTGAGGGTTGCGGAAAGGACTTCCCTGCTGCATGCCCGCGGAGTCCGCATGGACGAGGGAGCTGGAACTGAGAATGCTGTAGGGATTCGAGGCAGCTGTGGCCATGGTCGATGAGGATCCTCTACTAGTTATAATGTGGCAAAGGGAGCAGCTTCAGCCTTTGACATCTATGGTGCGGGGGAACCAAAGCCGCTAGCGCGGGTTACCGGCACCCGCCAAGGCCAATCGCAGTGCGACTTGGCCTGGCCAGGCATAAACGCAGCCAATGGTGGTGCAGGAGGCCGAACTCGCTTTCCAAATTAGGCTGGCGAAGCTGCGGAGTTTCAGTGAGACCCAAGCAGGAAGTGAATCAATCTTCAGGCTCCATTGGCTGCCTAGCTCAGAGTGGCAGCGGCTCTTTTAGTTAACCCTTTCCCCCCTCCCAGAGACTACACGGCTGTGGTGGAGAATAAATAAAAGGTACATATTTGTATGGAGAGGCAGCAAGGAGGCTAACTTCAGTTTCAGGTCTCTTTAGTTTATTTAAATTAAAATAAATAAAGAAAACAAATTAAAATATCACTTTAATCTTAATGCATGAAAGAATTAGGGTTAGTGTTTGGGTTAATGTGTGTTCGGGAAAAATAAAAAAGCATCTGCAAACTTTGAGCAAAGCGATGTCTTAGGTCAGAACCCAAAATAAAATTTCCACGATCCAATAAAAGCTATCCCAATATATTTTGCTCACTTATTTTTCATTTATAAGAAACTAAGAAGTTCTAGGAAAAAGATCCCCCCCTTTTTTTCTTAAAATTTTGATTCAGAGTATGAAGAGCTGAAGGGTTTTGGAATGTAAATCTTAAAGTGATCTTTGGAAGACTCAGTCAGTTTGAAGTTTGCTGGTTAATTGGAAAGCTGGCTTTATCTTGGCTCCCCTGCCAGTTCCCATCAGAGGTCTCTCCACTATGCCAGAGGAGCTGCTTGCTGAAGCCCGCAGTCATCTTTCATGCTCACCCGGACACACTGAAAACCCACTCCCCCACGCCCTATACGCAGAAGGGAAAGCATTCATAACATAATGCCCTGCCTAATGCTGGCCCTTGACAACTCTTTGAAACGTTTGTGTCCTGATTCCTTGGCAATGCGAAGGAAGTATTGAGAAATATACTCCTTCTACTATTCTCTGAAAATTTAGAGAATTAGAGCTGAGAAATGAAGAGAGAGAGAGAGAGAAGATGAGAGCAGGGAGAAGAAGGGGGCGGGAGAAACTGGAAGAAACCTGGTGAGAGACCTTGGTGGCTAGACATCTTTTTCAACTCTTCCATTCCTCCACAACTGCCACAAAGCTTGAATTAGCTTTCAGCCTTTGAGACTCAACTGTTTTTCAGATTTTGGTTAGAAGAAAGGCTTTTATGAGTTAGAAAAGACTAAGTCCACATGCTCCACAGCCTCATGCAAAGGTGTTGCTTGGAAGCAGAGTTGGGAGAAATGCAAAGATTTTAGAATTACACTAGCTGGGAAAAAGCAAAACACACTACCCTACACCAAATCTGAAGTTTTAAAATTGCCCCTTTGTTTTGTAATTTTGGAGGCAACCTAGCTGTGTAATTATATTTGCTCTTACAGAAGACGGCATCAGAGTTCCCTTATTGGTTTGAAATTCCATTAAATATATTGCAAGAGCTCCTAGGTTAAGCTTGATTTAAATTTGCATACATTTTCATATATTTAGCTGAAATAAAAGAAGGCTTGCAGCTACCAGAAAGTCATTAAGGCATTAGTTTCTCTAAGAAGACAGATCTGAAGAAAATGCAAGAAAATGAGAAAAAAAATAAGAGCAAGGTGAGCTTATTTTGCCATTCCTTTATATAGCTAAGGAGCATCTATTTCCTGGGAAATTGGTGATTATTTTTATGACAGCATCAAGTAATAGGAGTGGAGATTGGTAAATGTAAATGTGCGTTTGTTAGGTGAGAAAACCTGGTATCTGTTTGAAATCTTTCTTTTGCTCTTAAACACTTAGTAATTACTGGCAGAGAGGATCTTTCGCCATCATCCCTGCCTCACCCTGCTCCCTCATTGAAATTGTAGGTTCATTTGCTGATGCCCTATTGTAAGGGCTTATCTGCTTTTAACCTGGAAATCGATTCATTCCCTCTGCCTCTCTCTTTCTCCCTCCCTCCCTTCCTTTCTCCCTCTCTCCCTCCCTCCCTCACTCCCTCCAACCCTCTTGTCCTTCCCTCCCTCCCTCTAGCACTCTGGTGCGCAGGCACCCTCTCTCCATCTCTGTGTGTCTGTTTCTATCTCTCTTCTCTTTTCTATGGAGGAATGAGGTAGGCTGTTTCTTACTGCTGAATGTATGCATAATCTTTTTTACAAGAATGCAATCCAATTTGTGCCTGAGCTTATGCTTCTGAAGAAATAAGAACTCATTAAAATCAAACAAAAAGAAGTTTTCGGTGCTCGATTATACTGCCTGTTTGGTGATCTGTTTGTTAGTATTTGCTGGTTCTGCCGAAAGGTCAGAGGAAATGTGTTGAAGAAATATATGTTCAAAACTCCGATCATTATTATTGTCGTGGTCTTGGTATGTTCCCCACCCCCACCTAGCAGATGCTTTTGGGTGAAAGAATTGCTTATTTCAGACTGGCTGTTAGGGAGTTTAAGATAATTATCTGATAAATATTTTTGATGAAAAGGGGGTCCTTTCTAGTTTGGACTTGCAAGAGATTTTGGATTCCACCTTTCTCTTAGTCATGGCCTTGCTTTGATAACTGGGTTTGCGAGTAAAGCAAAAGTAGCTCAGACCATTAGTCCCAAGTCTGGAGGTAGGAGGAGGGTAGCAAAGAGGGGACATCAATACCCAGGAACAGATTTCTCATAGCCCTATGTTTTACTTTTTAATTTAGCATAGATGTACATTAGGAACAGGAATCATCTTTCCTTTTTCCTTCCTTTCTCTCTTTTCTCCTCTTGCATCTCCTCTCCTTTCCTCTCCTCTCCCCTCTTCCTTCTCTTGTTTCAAAATTGTTTTTATGAATATAGATCATGCCTATTCCTTAAGTAAAATCACTCCCTATGACAACTGTAACAAAATCTTCACTTGAATGTGAGGTATTTTGCTTTCTGAAGAAAATATCTACAAGTAGTCAAATCTTGCTGTTCTAACTAATCTACTAGAGAGGTTTCCTTCGCTCTCTCCTGTCAGTCTAACTTCCCAAGTGTAACAGATGCTGCTCTCAAGAGCTCCTTTCTGTGGCTTCTCTTTATTCAGCCTTGCATATTTCTCCCCATGATCTGGGTTTCCATAGAGAGAGGAATAAAAGGGGGGACCATGGTCACAAATCCCCTGCCCCATGCAAAATAAAAGAGCCTCATTCAATAGACGACCCTGTCTGGACATGGGAGAAAAATAAGTCCAATCGAAGCTACTGTTGCAAAGAGCTGGTAACTTATTTTTCATAGACTGTAATTTGCCTTAAACTCCAAGTCACCCCTACAAAGCTTGCTCTCTCTGGTGTCTGGGCTAAAGACATATCTTGATATGCTCCTCATGGTGAAGTTCACTACAAGTCCTCCGTCTGATTCCCTGTTCCCTCTTGACCTAATGGTTTTAATAATATGACAATAGTTATCGAACCTACAGGGCTGGGGGAAGCTAAAAGTCACCCTGGATAAGAACTGGACTTTGAAGTAGAGGAGCTGTAATAGTAGTGAATCCACTACCTTTCTCCAGCAAGACTGCAGAAGTTTCAATTCCTGGATCATGCAAGCATTGGGCAACATCTTCATTCCCTGTTGAGTTGTTTCACACTTCAATTTCCCACCCCACATTTTCCATACCCCTTCATTCTTCTCAACAAGGGCAATACAATTCTTTAGGAAAAGAATGCCAGACTGGCTTGATTTACTTATACTTTTGTTTATTTTTAGCTTGGGAATTTCTGATAGTTTTTCTTCCTCACAAAATTGAAGGATGCAAGTTTCTGAGTGTTCTGAGTATCCTTGCAGAAGCTCAAGCCCTCTGTTTCCAAGCAAGGAAGGATTCACAAAAGAAATTAAGCAGATTAATGTGGTTCAGGCTCCTGTAGAAGCATGCAAGCATGGCTGCAGCTGAGCAGCCTGCTTCCAGACTGATTCTGCAAGCACCCCAGCCATAGTGATCATGACTCCTGCAGATTTAATATTTGAGTGCAGATTATGAAGGTTCTCATTATGTGTACAAATTGGTGAAGGGAGGAGAAAGGCTTTTGGGAGCTGAAGCTGGCAGAGGGTGGGGGTTGGGAAAGGAGTCTAAAAGGCCAGATTTCATTGTGTATAACATAGCATGAAGCGGCAGACAGTAGGAAGTGGCACGTGGGCGTGACCTCTAGACTGAAAACTTCACCTTCACCACAAGTTCACTTTGGAAGCAGGACAAGTTAGACTGGGTTTTCTAGGGACAAGTGTATATTTTTTATTTGAAAGCTAGAAACTCATAAAGAAGGGAACACAATTGAACAGCTTCTGAAAGTAGCAGAGAAAGAAACATTTTCGCCCAGTATCTGTACATTGCTCATAAGACATTTTGGATGGGAGGCACAGCTACCCTTCAGAACAGCATGCTGCTCACTGTAGCTCCGCTTATATGTCTCATTCTTTTCTTCCTTTCCTTTTTTCCATCTCATTTTCTTCCTTCTTTCTTTCCTTTCCATCTTTCTTTCTGTCTTTATATTTTTAAAAATATATAGCAAGGTAAGATAAGAATCTCACAATCTTCTGGATGATAATTTAAAATATAATAATTTAGAGAGCATTGGTTAATACCAAAGACTCAAATGCAATGAAGTTCATTTTAAGGGTTGTTGTTGTCTTTCCTTGGATTTGAAGAACCCTCAGATATAAAGGGAGACAGAAAGGAAGGTATAGTAGCATACAGTAGAAATTGCAACAGAAACAGGTTAATGTACAAAACTACAATATTTCAATTTTATTAAGAATACCACAATCCGTGAGAACTGATTATTTGCTTGAAAATTTTAATGTTGATGGGAGAAGTGCTCTGGCATTGCGTGGCTGAGGCATATGCAGTATGGTTAGAATATTAGAAAGGACAATAGAGGGGGGCCCTGGCTGCTTAGGGAAAGGATGCTTGTTTCCAGAGCTACATTACCCCAGATCTTGACTCAGGCTCAGTTTCTCCCCTAGGGTCACCTCTTTCCTTGCTCTTGCTATTGTCAGTACATGAAACTTGATCTTATGGGCTCCTGGGGAATGAACTCTAAGGAGACAAGATTCTGTAGTACTCAGCATGGATATCACCCTTCCATCAGAATTTGAGGTGTCTAAGAATAATTGCAGGGGGTAGGTTGTCAGTTACTTGTTTTGCACTGCTTACTGGGTACAACCAGTTGAGAATTTTACGGAATACAGATCCGAGACAAAATTACCATTCTATTTTTGTCTTATATGGTGTCATAAAATGATTCTATTGATAAATGTCATCAATAGTTTTTGTTTCAATTAGATTAATCTCTAAAGTTAAAAAATGGTGGATGTATTTAAATATGAGAAAAAGTCTTTGTATCTGAATGATAGATCAGAGGGCATAAAAAGTTGATCTGTTATTTCAAACTCTATGGAGTGATATTGGAAATATTTATACGTGTCATCCAGTTGAACAGTATGTGGTCTTTAAATAAGTAATTTTAGTGGCTAATGGAGCTTCTCCAAGTTGAAATTAATTTCTTTCTTTGTAGAATTATTCAGGTTTTAACATGTATAGTTGAAATAATGATCTGGTTTCACTCAAAGATCTCATGATATTTGACCCTATCATTAGTGAGCACTATATAGAAATATATATATGAAATGGCTAGAATTCCCCGTATCTGAGCACATTATAGCAATATAGGAAGGTTTGTTATATATAGAAATGCTGACCCCTTTTGAAAGATCTTCTTTAGTAGATAATTTGGTGAATATACAGAGTTCATCTACCATATTGGGAGTCACATGATGAGGAAAACCAAAAGATCAAATGTAGTCAGATGTCATAATCGGGACATTTTTAAGTTGTTGTCATAGAAAGAATAGAAACTGAACCATGTTAAGAGCTATGAGACAAACATATGCATCTCTCTCACACAGAAGCATGCTTACAGAAATTTTTCACTTGAAAGACACCTTGGGTGCTTCCACTTCGAGAAGAGATTCTGACTTGCTAGGTGTTCTTCAAATCACCATCTTCTGTACTATTTCTTTTGACTGAGATCACTTTGCTCTGACATTCTGGATTTGTGGAATCTGGCTCCTTTACTTCAGAAAAGGTTTATCCAATCTGATACTTGGTTTCCAGTTCTTATGAATATATAAATTAGCCCACAGTATGTATCTGTACATGCGAACATGTGAGCACATTTCTGTGTGTGCATTTTATATTCAAAAACATTTAAAGAGCCTCTTGTCAACGTGTAAGAGCTGAATTGGCTATTAGAAAAACCAAGCAGCAGGTCTTCTTAGTGAATTACTTCATCATTAGCATGCTCAATATGTTGGTGTTTTGGAATTTACAAGTCTATTTTCACCAATATAAGGAGGGCTACAGCTAAATGTAGCCATAGAATTGAACCAAAATAAGAGAAACAGTCTAGGAAGTAACAGGACCTGTCACTTCCTGGGGATCTTTGTTGTTACCCTGATGGAGTGAAGTGACTTTGGCTGATTTTAGCTCTTGAACATATATAAATAAATGTGATTTGGTTTGGTATTTGAGTTAAGGGTGGAAACAGGTCATGGTTATTGTGAACATTCAATTGAGAAATCTTATTTTAATTCTGTGGATGGTTATTTTGGAGTGTCAACTGAGGTCTATTGCAGAAACAAGACAGCTATGGGAAGTCCCTTTTGGTAGTCCCTTGCCACCATGACCCTTCATTTCTGTGTCTTTCTAGTCTTCTGTTTGGAGCCATATCTGTAAGATAGAGGCTAGGCAGATTTCTTCATCCTGATGATAGAGGAAGGGGTCAGGAATCTAGTGCCTACATCAAAGACACTGTGATGTTTTGGGGCTTTTGAAGAGCCTTGTGGCTTACATTGGTCTTTTTGAGGTTTGCCGCTTGGTTGCATTGGCATCTTGTAGTGCAAACTGATCCTAGCCCTCAGCATCCTTAAGCCCAATGTATCTTTGGCCTATGTTAAAGTAAAGAACACCCAAAGTATAGCCTTTCCCACAAGTAAGCTGAGATGTGTCAAAGAATGATGCTTTGTCCAGCTTAGTCTTCCCATCTCCTGCCAATGAGGATACTCTCAGGAGATAAATACTCCTATGAGAATATATTGTGGTGATATTGATCCTAAAATATTTTGTTCAGACACTCTGAAGTTATTTTCCTTACATTGAAGACAGAAGGATTTAAACCTTGAATCTTTGTTTTTAAGAAATAAATTCCCGTGTTTAACTATTTCTGGTGGGTGTGGATTCTTAAATGATTAAGAAAAGGTTTTAGGATAAGCTAAATATCAAAGCTCAATTTTTTTCTGTACAACTTAAATATGTATTTTAATGGATTCAGATGATAGTGAGAATGATGTTTTTCTTTTTACCATCTCTAAGTTGTACTTCTATTTTAGGAGAGCAATCGAAATCCTGTTTGAAGTGAAGGTATATTTGAATTGCATGTATTCTCTATCTTTAAATGTAATTTTCCTCCAGGTGTTTGATGTAACTATTATGTATGCCCCCACAAATAAATGGATTTCAAAAATCCCTCCCTCTCCCCTTCCATCCATCTCCACTTTTGCCCCCCTGTGTGTGTGTGTTTGTGTGTGTGTGTGTGTGTGTGTGTGTGTGTACGAGAGAGAGAGAGAGAGAGAGAGAGAGAGAGAGAGAATTTTGAGTTGAATCATTTCAAACTGAAGACAAAACCTCTTTGTAAATTTCCTAGAGTAATGAACTCAGTTCTGACTATGAATCTCAGATTTATAAGAACTGAGTCTTAGAAATGCTTTTCTGTTCCCATCTAGTTTCCTCGGGGTTAATACTATTATAATATTAGAAGTATTTTTATTATAAATAACAGTATTTGAGTGTCCTCATTTTAAATTCACCCTCTCAGAATAGAAGAGTTTCACTTTCAAACATACTCTTCGTACCTTCAATATCATTTAGGAATATGTTAAATTTTCCTCAGTAGGATGAAAATAAGTTAGAACAATCAAATAGAAAAACTTTGGAAAAAATTCCTGAAATACTGTTACAAGTGGAAAGCAAACAAGCCTTGTCAAGCACATTTAGTGAGTGAGCTGCTGACGTGCATTAAAGATGTGCTTTCTCCTTTCATGCCTTTAGAACAAATGCCATTACAGATAGTTGGATATAAAACTGTACTTAGTAATCCATCCTACCATATTTAAAACGAAGTTCATTTGTATATGCTATGAATAAAACAAGAATGAAGTTATTAGAATGTGTGAAAAATGTTGAAGAATAATACAATACTTGGTGTAAGAAAAAGTTGTTTTTTTTTTTAAAGAAAAAGTTTTGTTAAATGTTGTCAGCTTTAAAATACTCATTATAAACCCTTCTAAATCCTTGCCTGGACATGAAAGTGAACTTTGCCTTGTCTACATCATAGCAATGATCATTATGTTATATTGGGTGATGCTAGCATCTGAAGGTGATTGTTGAAAGTAAATAATGTTCATTAACTAAGAGAACTCTGAGAGATTACAAAGGTTTGCTGAGAAATATATATTGAACTATTCCTATTTTCATTCTCATAGTTGGACACTATTTTCAGATAAGTTAGAATCTAACAGATTATTTTATATTTGGCAGATCTGCAAACTGCTTTGAAATGACTAGTGGTATATAAGTACATTACAAGTAAACCTAGCGAATTAAGATGATTCTGTATCAGTTTAATTTATGTTTTATAGTTAGTTTAGCATTCTGATTGGATTGCCTTAGTAATGTGAATTGCCTACAGCTGCTGATGATACGGCTTTAATTCTGTTTTAAAGGTCATGTAAACATGTGCCTGTAGCATAAGGAATGCAAATTCAATTCCCTTTTAATGTTTCCTCACATTCACTTCAGAGCTTTCACCTAGAAAATTAGTGAAATTTAAGAAACTATCTTAATGTTATGATTTCATTAAAATCCTCTTTCAGTGCTTTACTTTTCCTTTTGCAGGGTAAAGAAGTCTTCCTCTGCTTTGCAGTACATAGTTCTTGCAACATCCATCAATCGCACTGGAGGCAGAAAAACATTTTGCTAAGATCTATTTACTTTTCTAGTACTTTTATTAAGAAGGAGCAGAGAACTTCATTTCAGGCTCCTTTAAGCCAGAGGTAGAAAAGTCACAAAGAAAACTAGATAATCTAGCTACATTTTAGACTAACTTCAAACCAGGCTATTATGTAGGCATGCAGGAAATTCTACTTTCAGACATTTTTCATTATGTGCACAACTGAAATAAAGTGTGGAAAACATACATTGCCAAAAATATAATTCACATTGAGTTGACTGAGTATAATGCTTTAGTGTTGTTCAAACTGATGTGTAAAACTTATAAATTATGACCTACCACTTTGGTTTAAATTAAATACAGATTGCTATGTGGAGAGTTTGTTCTCTATATCAATTTAAAAATATTTTAATTTTGTGATTGTAGCACTACATCACATTCATACTTTTAAAAACATATGATAAAATGAGATGTTTTTTACAAGATATCTAATTTTTAATGGTAGCTACAGTTACGGGAGAATGAGAGTTGTGGGATGTAAAACAGAAAAGGTAAATACAGTAGAAAGTTTAATTTAATTCTTGAGGTGGCATTACTCCTATTTTCTATTTATTTCTCTACTCTTTATTTTTCATTAAACTGGATCTTTTTGCCCATAAATTCTTCAGGAGATTGTGTTTTCAGCTGTATTTTTTCTTTACTCAGATTGACCAAGTGATAAGGTATTGTATAATTACATATAAACACAAATATATTTGCCAGCACAAAGATAGTATAGTAAAAACAAAATTAATCTAATATGTGTAAAGTTCACTTTTGTTGATTTGTGGAATAGTAACTCAATAATGTAGACCTAAACTTTGGGAAGTACAGTTGTAGTTTAGTGAGCGTGTTTTGTTCTGTGCCTGTGTTTCAAAACTGAATACTATCCTCAAACATGAAAGACCTTGATTATCCACAAAGGAAAGTGCTATAGCTGTGAACATCTTACAGGCTTATTCAAGTGGATGGTTTCTCAAATAATGCTTCTGGCTTGCTGCTCATATTTGCTAAACACTTTGTTTCCCCTCCTCTCTTAAAAACAGAGAACTAAACTTCCAAATTTTATATTTAAATCTTCAAGAAAATGTTACATTTTCATTAATAACACTGCACTTATAGTTCTTTGATGAAAACTTGTTATGAAAGTAAACATAACATTTGTATTTTTATTCTTTTTAGTTTTGGAATTTGGACTTTTGAACATTAGGTTAACATAAATAAGTTTAAAACATTCGTGTTCCTTTAACTTTGGAGGTTTCTGTTCTCCACTCCATACTTTTAAATTTGAAGTGGACAACAAATAAAATAGAAATTCAAAACCAGTTCATTTTATAGATACCTCTTATATTTGAGCTGCGTGGTTATCACGTCTTCATTTGCTTGGACCTATTTGATGTCAACTTATCAGATGCTGTTGCATCCACAGGTGTCAGTTTCAATGTACAGATATGCATTTCTCTGATGGTGATAGCAATAACAGGGTAGTGTAAAAAGATATGAAGTAAAAAGTGAGCCATTTCATCTATTTGTACCAAAGGAGATCACTTCTATTTACTGTGAATCCAATGTGTCTCAGGAAAAAGTTTTACCTCCAGTAAAAGAAAATATTTTCTGTGTAAAAGATCAAACATCAATCCCATCTTCGTTCTGTCAAAAACAAAACAAAACAAAACAAAAAACCAAAAACAAACCAAAAAAATATAGCATTTACATCCAATCTAGGCTGCCAGACTTCACTTGCAAAAATAGTTAATGGCTGTTTTTTCTTTATATTTCATATGTACACATGCATTCTGAAAATAAATCACAATGCTTTTAAATACAGCTGTTTCATACTTCTTCTAACTGCATTTAATTTTTACAGTATAACTTTCCCTACTGCAGTAAGTTACTATTTATGTTCTGAGAATGAATTATTTGAGCAAAAGAAATTATATAGAAGTAATTTGTGGCAGAATCTATTCATTTTGCCATTATCACTACCTGATTTCAAATATGTACATGTCTAGTGACTTTATTGAAATAAAACAGCACTATAAAGCATCTGTGATAGTTTCCTTTCAAATCTCTGTGTAATAATACAGATGGAAATTCTTTGTTTGTCTATTCAGAGAGACTCTGCACATTTGCTTAAAACCAACTTCACTAGAATAACTCAGAGAAACAATGTGCTTGAAACAATGAGCCACGTTTCGACATTTCCTAATAATGTATGTTCTTGTATGTTCAACTATGTGTTTTTCTTCGTTATCTTCTTATATCTGAAGTTCTATTCCCACCTCCCCTTCCCTCCACCCCATGTATTTGATCATTTCTCCAAGTCCCTTGGCTGAACCAATCTCTTTTCATGCAGAGGATAAAAAGAGAAGAACTTCAAAGTAGGTTCAGGTAATTAACAGCTGAGGGGAATATAATCTAAACCATAGGCCCTGCTTTGCACCCAGGCTGGCTCTCTGAGCCAGCCGGCAAGGGAGTGCCTATTCCCTATAGCATCTAAATCGGCTTCCTCTGAACAGCTCTGCCAGGCCTCCAGTTATCACATCTGCATTTCAAACACCATGGCTCTGGCATTAATTATTAATTAGCCTACAGTCACCCTAGAGGATTCAAGTTCCAGTCTGCACATACTTATTCATTGACCTCTATCTTAGTTTTTGTTGGAGGAAAAAAACTCAGTAGAATGCTTAATAATTTCCTTTCTATTAGACCTTCTGTTCTAGTTTCATGAAGAGGAAACAGTATATTTTCCAAGTGGGAATAATCACAGAATAGCCTCCAAATTTGTTTACAGTAAAATGCTGTCAAAAGTTGAGAGCTATAAGAAGGAGTGAAATGATTTATAGACAACTGTGAGTGCTGAAAGATAATATTTAGTGTTCAACAAATTGCTTGACTGTAGTTTCCTCAAATTGGGAGATACAGTCATGGGATAAAGCCAATCATTCTTTAGTTTTCAGGGAGAAAAACTAGAGAGTTTATAAACTAAATTCTAGCCTTGGGTAATACATGTGTTCAGTCAAACTGGTTGGAGGTATAGTTGAAAGCAGCGATGACCAAAGAAACCAGAAATACAAACATATTTCTTTTTAAAGAAGAATTTCATGATCTTTGACTTATTTGAAAAAGGGAGTTAATGGAGCTCCTTTCTTACTAGTAAATACTGTATACATTGAATTGTAGTATCATTTCTAATAAACCTTAGGAGATAAAATGGAGGCCTTCAAAGAATAGCATAGAAGGGAATTAAGTAAGTGGTGGTTGGACCTAGGTTTACATTTCAGCCCTGGTACTCACTAAGAAATTTAAATTTGCCATTAGAAAAGAAGGATGGTGTTTGCCTCTATCTCCTGATGAAATTATTATGAGAACTAATCGACAAAATATATAAAATTGTTAGAGTGACAGTAGTGTGTAATAAGTGTTACTTATCACCATAAATATTCATGGCATTGCTATTCTTACGATTTACTTGTTTATTTGTATTAATGGTTTTCTTTAATGTATGTCTGTGTACCACATACATGTTTGGCACTGAGAGATAAAATGAGAGGTCAATGAATTCTCTGAAACATGAGTTATGAATGGTAATGATCTATCATAAGGGTACTGTCAGCCAATCATAGGTGCTCTTGAAGAACATTATTTTATTGTAATATGGATATAATTTGTCTATTTTATTTCAATTTTAATCTTCGCTACTTGTTCTTCCTAGTATGGGCTCTTAAAAGATTTGGCAAAACCCAGGGACTACCATTATATATTACCTTGCTTTCAACTCTTTTCACTTTGACTTCATGATCACCCACTAGAAATATACACAAGCTTGCAAAAATGTGCGTGATAAAGTGGATTTCTAAATAACCCAGAGAAAGTGTCCATTTTCAGCCACTTAAAATAATTATGTATCTATAACTCATCAAACAGTCAATATCCTAAGAAATTGAGACTTTAAAACCACTATCAAAGATTTGTGTGGTACTATTACTATAAACATTTCAATGTATACGCATGTAAAAATTCTTGGAGTTGAAAGTGGCAAAATAACCATCTATTCTTCAAAGTAACTGACTCTATTTAAGAAACAAAGGCTTGGTTTTATAAATAGTAGCTCAGAACATAGAAGGGATTATGTTGGTATGCAAAATTATCTACACTGTTAGTTCTAAAGAAATGCCATTCTCTAATTTCATTAGTAACAAAATCATGTTTGGGTAGGTTTTATGGAACTCTATGTATGGTATATCACTCAGTGAAAAGTAGTTATTAATGTTATTATAACTTTTTATAAGTTTGTGTTTGACAGAAATTTCAACAGTAAATGAAAAGGTAATATTTAAAATTTAGTAATTTAAATGGAAACATTCATATTGCATTCTCTGGTTTTAGAAAAAAAATGACAGTGAACACAAGTGACATGCTCTTAATGATCCTAGATAATCACAAGGATTCTCATCTCTGTGTTCTGCTATCATGTGGTGATGCCTTTGGGCTATTAGTGTGTTAAAAGCTGCAGTTTGTCCCATCCCCTAAATTGTCAAAGTTTTGTTTTTCCAAATCTTTATCTGACTTTACTTGATTGTCTTTTTAAGGTACCTGCCTATAATAGCCTTCTGCCTATTTTCTTTTCCTGTTTGTTTTACTCTTGAAAAGGAAAAAACAAAACAGCAAAATAACAACCTTTTCCACCCACACTCCTACAAGTCACAGACACACTGAATAATGTCAGAAATCCATACTGTGATTTCCAGGATATTTCTTCATAGACAGGGTTTCTTTGGGCATTTTTGAGAGCTCACATGTAATTATCCTCAGTTTATTGATAAGAAAGTAGAGGTTAAAGAATTTAAGAGGCATGCCTAAGTTTCCAGTCAAAATATGGGCATAAACTTCTGTCTGAAGATGTTGAAAATGGTATTTTGATAAATCAGAGATCTTAGATCTATATTTTGAAATGAATTAAACCTCACACATATATATGTATTACATATTCAAAATAATCATAAAGTAACTTTTGTATAATTCCTCAAGAAACAAAATATTTTGAAAAGAAATAAATAGCTAATAGGTATATGAAAAAAATCAACCCATCACTAAGTATCAGGAAAATGCAAATCAAAACCACAATGAGATATCATCTCAACACAGAATGATTATAATAAAAATGATAAAAGTAATAAATGCTGATACAGATGTGGAGAAATTAGAATGGGCATTAATTGCCAGTGGATATGTAAATTAGTTACAGTAATTAAGCTAAATACACTAGAATAGAGGTTACTCAAAAAAATAGAACTACCATACCAGTGCCAGAAAGGTAGAACAGCAAGTAAAGGCATTTGCTGCCAGGCTCGATGTCCTAAATTCAGTTCCCAGAGCCTACATAGTAGACAGGAACTGATTACTTTAAGTAGCTCTCTGAACTTCAGAAACTCTGTCTTAAAAATGGGACCTCATAAACTTGCAACATTTCAGTAAGGCAAAGGACACTGTCAATAGGACAAAATGGCAACCAACAGATTGGGAAAAGATCTTTACCAATCCTACATCCGACAGAGGGCTAATATCCAATATATACAAAGAACTCAAGAAGTTAGACTTAGAGAAACAAATACCCCTATTAAAATATGGGGTACAGAGCTAAACAAAGAATTTTCAACTGAGGAATACTGAATGGCTAAGAAACACTTAAAAAAATGTTCGACATACTTAGTCATCAGTGAAATGCAAATCAAAACAACCCTGAGATTCCACCTTACACCAGTCAGAATGGCTAAGGTAAAAAACTCAGGAGACAGCAGATACTGGTGAGGATGCAGAGAAAGAGGAACACTTCTCCATTTTTGGTGGGATTGCAAGCTAGTAAAACTTCTCTGGAAATCAGTTTGGCAGTTCCTCAGAAAGGACTCAGCTATACCACCCCTGGCCATATACCCAGACGATGCTCCAATAATAATAAGGACACATGCTTCACTATGTTCATAGCAGCATTATTTATAATAGCCAGAAGGTGAAAAGAGCCCAGATGTCTCTCAGCAGAAGAATGGATACACCAAATGTGGTACATTTACAAAATGGAATACTACTCAGCTATGAATTCATAAAATTATTAGGCAAATGGATGGAACTAGAAAAATATCATCCTGAGTGAGGTAACTCAGACCCAAAATGACATGCATAATATGCACTCACTAATAAGTGGATATTATCCCAGAAGTTTGGAATACCCAAGACATAATAACAGACCACATGAAGCTCAAGAAGAAGGAAGGCCAAAGTGTGAATACTTTGGTCCTTCTTAAAAGGGGGATCAAAATACCCATTGGAGGAGATACGGTGCCAAAGTGTGGAGCAGAGACTGAAGGAAAGGCCATCCAGAGACTGCCCCACCTGGGGATCCATTCCATATACAGTCACCAAACCCAGAATCTATTGTGGATGCCAAGAAGTGCTTGCTGACAGGAGCCTGATATAGCTGTCTCCTGAGAGGCTCTACCAGAGCCTGACATATACAGAGGTGGATGCTCTCAGCCAACCATTGGACTGAGCACAGAGTCTTCAATGGAGGAGCTAGAGAAAGGACCCAATGAGTTGAAGGGGTTGGCAGCCCCATAGGAGGAACAACAACATAAACCAACCTCTACCCCCAGATCTCCCAGAGACTAAACCACCAACCAAAGAGTACACATGGAGGGACCCATGGCTCCAGCTGCATACATAGCAGAGGATGGCCTTGTTGGACATCAATGAGAGCAGAGGCCCTTGCTCCTGTGGATGCTCAATGCCACAATGTAGGGGAATGCCAGGACAGGGAAGTGGGAGTAGGTGGCTTAGTGAGCAGGGAGGGGGGCATGGGATGGGGGTTTTGGAGGAGAAATGAGGAAAAAAGATAACATTTGAATTGTAAATAAAGAAAATATCTAATAGAAAAAGAAAAAGAAACTCTGTCTCACACACCAAGAAAGACTAACTAATTAACTCACTAAAATAAATAGCTGTCACAAGATTCTGAAATTGTATTACCTAAGATGGCTAATGAAGATGAAATCAGTATGTTGAAGCAGCCCTTGTATTATCATGTGCATTTTAACATTATGGGGAACCATGACTATCCATCAAAGGGTGAATAGAGACATAAAATTTAGTAGTCATATACCAAGAAATAGTAGTCCTTCAAAAATAATTAAGTTATAGTTAATACAATAGGGAAAAGGGTTTATATTATGCAAGTGAAATATATCTGGCTTAGAAAGGTGAATGCCACATGATCTTACTCACGTATAGTCTCAAATCTTACTGTTATAGAGTTTAAAAGTGTAATGGTGTTAACAAGATGTTTAGAAGTGTAGTTGACAGAGAAGATAAAACAGTGAATGGATATTAAGTTACAGTTAGTGAGAAACAAGTTGTGCTACTATTGAACAGTAGGGTAAATATAGAAAGTGACAGTATATGTCCAACTGTTTAGCTAGAGGACAGGAATTCAAATGCTTTTGCCACAATCAAATAAGTATTTTAGAAAATAGAAGGGCATATATTTGATTTGAGTGTTACACCATCTATATATCTATCAAAGAGTTACATGGTACTCAATAAGAAATATATACTTACTTTATTATTTTAAAATAAAAAGTAAGGAAGAAAGTAAGGAAGGAAGTGCCATGCTTGGTACAGTTCCAGAGATTAGCCCAATGGAGACATTGAGGGAATTAACAACCAAACAACAAACAAACAAACAAATGCTGGGAATGGTGGTTCACACTTTTAATTACAGCACTTGGGAGGCAGAGGCAGGCAGATCTAGGTCACCCTACGCTGAAAGTTCCAGGTCAGCCAGTGGCTGCACAGAGTAACCCTGTCTTGAGAAACATCAAAAGAAAAAGAAAGACAGGCAGGCGGGTTTTTGTATTGACTTACACCTCCACATTGCTGTTCATCACTAAAGGTCAGGAATTCAAGCAGGGCAGGAACCTGGAAGAAGGAGCATTGCTTACTGGCTTGCTTCTCATGGCTTACTTAGCCTGGGTTTCTGATACAGGAGCTTCAGTACCAGGAAATTCAACATATTTATTGTTTACAGCTGAAAAGGGAGGTGGGATTATTGTATGCAGTTGAACATATAGGAATGGTTATTACATACATGTGAGCAATCAGACAGATGTATTATTATAATAATTACTTATATTTAAGACTTTCTCATATAATATATTTTGATCATATTCTCTGCTTCTCAACTCTCCTAGGCTCTACTCACCTCCCTACCTCCCAAATTTATGTTCTCTCTCAAAAACAAAATAAATAATCAAAAATTAAAACAGACAAAAACACCAATAATACAAAAATACCAAAACAAAAGAAAAATCACATGCACACAAAAATGAAGTCTGTTTTGTGTTAGGCAACTAATTCTCGGTATGAGGCCTTCTCTGGAGGGTAGTTGATATATTGATAATACTCTATTAGAGAAAATTGATTTCCATTTCATATTGGGTATTAATTGTAAATACTTTCTTGGTAACCTGTGCATGGCTTGTGAATGCTGTCATAGTCTCTTTGAGTTCATATATGTATCAGACCTGTTGTGTCTGAAAGATTCTATTTCATTGGAGCCACCCACCAACTCTGGCTCTTCCAATCTTTCTTCTCCTCATCTTCATAGATCCCCGAGCCTTTAGGTAAGGGGTTTTATAAACACATTTTATTTTGGGTCGAGTTCTCCAGATCCTCTCACTTTGTGTACCGTCCAGTTGTGGGTCTCTCTGTATTTGTATTATCAATCGCAACAATATATTTTCTGATGATGGCTGAGTGGTACTTTGATCTATGGGTATAGCAGTGTATCTTTAGTAGTCATTTTATTGCTATGCTCCTTTGGCAGCATGATAATAGTTTTCCCCAGGGCTGGAGACTTACTTAGTATCAGGTCTTGGTCACTTCACTTTGGCAGTGTCAGGTATGGGTTCCATTTTATGTAGTGGTCCTTAAACCCACTTGTCTAATTAAAGATTCTTTTATTGCAATAAAACAATATGACAAAAGAGCAAGTTGGGGAGGAAAGGGTTTACTTTGCTTATAGTTCCACATTGCTATTCATCACTAAATGAAGTCAGGACAGGAACTCAAGCAGGGCAGGAACCTGGATGCAAGAGCTGATTAAGAGGCCATGGAAGAGCACTGTTGACTGGCTTTCATCACAGGACTTGCTTAGCCTGATTTCTTATAGAATCTAGGCCCACCAATCCAGTGGTAGTCTTGCCCATAGTGGGCTGGGCCCTCTGACATTGATCATGAATTAAGAAAATGCCTTACTGTTGCTGGATCTTATGAAGGCATTTTCTCAATTGAGGCTCCTTCCTCTCTGATGACTTTAGCCTGTGTCAAGTTGATATAAAATGAGCCAGTGCACCAATTTAGAAAAGGGGACATTTGTGCCACTATGGTAACAGTATAAATTTCAGGTAGGCAGACAACTGTTTCATGTCATTGGATTTGTAGCTGGGTAATTTTGATGATTATGTTTCTCCTCCTATAACATGAAAAGTACATTCAACCACTATGAAAGCTAGTCAGTAGAGGTGAAACTTCTAGTTGGCCACTTGTTGAATTTTCGTATGTTCCATGGCATAAGAAAGTGGTGTCTTTATTAATAGGGTATTACCATTAGGCTTGGGAGGACAACCAAAAACTTCTGCAATAGGCTGTGATATTCAGGTGGTGTATGAAATCTCTTTGGCCAATGGCTCAACAAAACGTAATCCATTCCCAGCATTGAATATTTTACTTGGTGCCATAGATAACTAAGTTGGTGCACTGTCTCCTCCCATTATATATTATACATTATACATTATACATTATATATTATAAATCGTATATCGCATATCATATATTGTATATTATAGATTATACATTATACATTATCTATTATGTATTGCATATTACGCATTACACATTACACATTACGCATTACATATTACATATTATGCATTATGTATTATGTATTTTGTATTATGCATTACACATTGTGTATTAAGTATTATACATTGTGTATTGCATATTGTGTATTATGTATTGCATATTGTGTATTATATATTATATATTATCTCATTTTAAATTCCTTTTATATGTGTATATATTTTAGGAAGCTTCTATAGTAGTAGGTTTCCATATAACTTTCCAAAATGTCTTAGCATTGCTTGCTTCTCCTTTACCCTGCTTTACCCAATCTTAACTTAATTGTCCTCTCCAATTTCCCTTTTATAACACTATAGTATATTTCCCATTTCTTAAATGATCCTCTTCTCCAATCTGGTCCTTATAAACTCCCTAAACTCTGAACTCTCTGTTTGTTCTGATTTAAACACACATATCTAAAGCTTAAAAACAAATAATCACTATAAGGGAAAACATGTGATATTTATCTTTTTGTGTTTTTGTTACCGTACCCAAGATAATCATTTCTAGTTCTACCCATTCACCTGCAGACTTCATAATTTCATTTTTCTTAAAAAGCTGAACAATATTTCATTGCATAAATGGACTATGTTTTCTTCATCTTTTCATTAGCTGATGGACACCTACATGTATTCTAATTTGGGGCTATTATGACAAGAACAGAAATTAACATAAAAACAAGTATTTCTATAGTAATATGTAGAGCCCTTTGGGTATAAGGAGTTTTTGCTGAATAGTGGTTGTTTTAGTTACAGTTTTATTGCTGTGAAGAGACACCATGACCATGGCAACTTTTACAAAGGAAAAAAATGTATTTGGGGCTGGCTTACAGTTTTAGATGTTTAGTCCATTATCATGACAGGAAGCCAGACAGTATGCAGGCAGACATGGTGCTGGAGGAACTGCTGAGAGATCTACACTACATCCAGATTGTCAGGCATCTAGGACACACACACACACACACACACACACACACACACACACACAGAGAGAGACAGAGACAGAGACAGAGAGACAGAGACAGAGAGAGTAGGGCTGCACACCTACTCTAACAAGGACACACCTTCTAATAGTGCCACCCTCTTGCCACCAAGCATTCAAATATATGAGATATGAGCCTCTGGGGGACATTTCTATTCAAACTGCCACTTCTATTCTTTGGCCCCCATAGACTTGTGTCCATATCATAATGCAGAAATGCATTCAGTCTCAGTTCAAAAGTCCCTATAGTCTATACTAGACACAGCATTGCTTAAAAGTCCAAAGTCTTTTCTGAGACTCATGGCAATCTCTTACCTGTTGACTCCTGTAAAATCAAAACAAAAAAGCAGATCACATGCTTCCAACACACAATGGAAAAGACTATATATTACCTACCATCTTATGGTTTTACTGCTGTGAATAGATACCATGACCAAACTCTTATAAGAACAACATTGAACAGGTTCAGAGGTTCAGTCTATTATCATAACAGCTGCCAGACAGGCATGGCACTGGAGACAGAGCTGAGAGTTCTACATCTTGTTCCAAAGAGAACCAGGAAAAGACTGGCATCCTCAGGCAGCTAGGAGGAAGCTCTTAAAGCCCACACCTTCAGTAACACACTTACTCCAACAAGGCCACATCTTGAAATAGTGCCACTCCCTGGTCCAAGCATATTCAAACCACCACAATTATTACAAAAAGAGGAGATAGGTAGCTAAGTGAGGAAATAATGAAAACCACTGGGGGAAACATCAAATTCTGGATCTCCATGTCTGATGTCAAATGGCTTTTCAGATCTCTCACTACTTTCAGCTTTGTTGACTGTAACACATTTTTTTTTCTCTTGGGTTGGTTCCACATTCTGTTATGGGTAGGTATCCCATAACTCTGGCAGCTCCAACATCTTTGGGTCTCAAACACAATCCAGGTGTCACCTTCATAGAATGGCTTCTCTGGGCCTCCATATGGGGACATCCCTGACATATGCCTGGTCCTCATTTTATTTAACATCATGCTTCCATTTAAACTTTTATCTCTTTGAGCCCTGGACTTCAGTCTACTACATTTCCTGGTGCTCATTTTCTCCCCAAACTGTACATTTTGTATTTTTCCTTCTTCAACTTGCTTCTTTACAATATTAAGTGTGGACACTAATATCCAAAGAATAACCAGCAACACAGTCAAAGCCAGGCTATCTGGAAATCTCCTCTTCGAAAGCTTAATCCAAAACTCTCCAATTAGGCTCAGGCAGATGTTTTTGGACAATGTCAGAATGCAGCCACATTCATTACCAAAATATTACAATGTTACATACTAACATTCTTCTCCAAAGCCTCTTAAGTCTGCTCTTTACAATTCAAATCACCTGCAACACCACTGTCTTCCATGTTCCTACCAGTATGGCCCATTAAGCATTCAACTACTCTCCTAATTAAAATTCCCAAAGTCCACATTTCTCTAAACAGTATCATGGTCAGGCCTATCAGCAAAATCCCACACCTAGTGCTAATTTCTGTGTTACTTAGTGTTCTATTTCTGTGAAGTGATACATAACTATGACAACTCTTGTAAAGGAGAACATTTAATTGAGGCTGGCTTATAGTTTCAGAAGTTTAGCCCATTATCATCATGGGAGTGGGGCATGGTGGGAGTCATACAGACATGATACTGAAGTAGCAGAGAATTCAAGATCTGGATGTACTTGCAGAAAAAAAGAGATATACTGAAGCTTGATTGAGGATTTGAAAACTTAAAACTCACCCTCAGTGACACAGTTTTTCCAACAATTCCACATCTACTCCAACAAGGCCAAACCCCTTAATACTGCCACTCCATGGTGACTAAGCATTCTAATCTATGAGACCATTTGGGGTCATTCCTATTCATACCACCACTGTGGTCTAACTAGATCTTGAGATAGATCAACTTGTACTCACACAATGATTTCTATAACAGCTTTGCTATCCCACCAGCAATAAATGAATGTTTCCTACTTTTTGAGTCTTTGCCAGAATGGGCTTTCATTTGTTGTTTTATACTTTGACCATTCTTAGTGGAATAAGATGAAATCTCAAAGTAGTTTAAATTTGTATTTCCTGACATAAGGATGTTGAACATTTTAAACAGTGTTTCATAGCAATTTGCGTTCTTTTGAGAACTCTCATCTGGTTCTATACCCAGTTATTGATTGGGTCATTTTGATTTTAATTTTCAGTTTTGTAAATTTCTTTATGTATTCTAAGTATTAATCCTGGTCTGATGCATAATTGGTAAAGATTTTATTTTCTCATTATCTAGGTTACCACATTGTCTGAATGATGTTATTCTTTGCTGTACAGAAGCTTTCTACATTTACTGCTTCTCATTCATTAATTGTTGGTCTTAGTTCCTTTACTATGGGTGTCATGATCAGAAAGTCCTCTCCTGTGCCAATGAGTTCAAGCCCATTTTCTACTTTCTCTTGTATCTGAATCATGGTATCTAGTCTCATCTTGAGCTCCTTCACCTAATTGGAGCTGAGTTTGTGCAGGATTATAGACAGGGATTTGTTTTATTGTTCTCCATGTAGCTATTCAGTTTGACCAGAACCATTCACTGAAGTGATGCTACATTTTCTTCAGTGTGTAGTTTTGACTTCTTGTCAAAATATCAGGTGTCCCTAGGTGTGTTTAATTGTGCCTGTCTTCAGTTCCATTCTGTTGAGCAGCATGTCTGGTTTTATGCCAATACTGTGCTGGCTGTTTATATTACTAAAGATCTTTCATAAGGTTTAAAGTCTGTGATGGTGATACTTCCCATCCCCAGCAGTTCTTTTACTATTTAGGATTGATTACTTTATATCTCTTGGTTTTTTTTATAACTCCATGTAAAGTTTAAAATAGTTTTTCTTTTTCAATCTCCATGAAGAATTGTCTTGGAATTCTGATGAGTATTTCACTAAATCTGTAGATGATTCAGGATAATTACAGCTGAACAAGGAGGTGGGAGGTATCTAATCTCTGTATGAGTAGTCTATGTAAGGAAGCAGTCTTTAGGCCATAACATCCCATCTCCTGGGAGAGGGGGAAAGGTTAAAGCTATGCTGAAATTTTTCTTCATAAGCTGTCAACATTAACACTCAAATGTGAGTGAGACTTTGCCATCTGCCTGAGCCTTACTGAGCAAAGAATTCTTGACAGAGTTATGCTCATGTCAAATAGTACACATTCGCTCAGAACTTCATTTGCCCCATACAGTAAACATCAGTGTCAAGTTCAATGTACCTTTTTCCATAAATGCAATTCTATTGACTACTAAGAAGCATTCTGATGATTTTTGATTTGGGTTTTAGTTTTACTGCTCATGTAATTCCTAAAGAACAAAGTTAAATTTTAGATATATTTAAAAAGTATGCAAATAGTATTTTATGTTTCATCCATGTGTCAGTATTGGCTGTAGAATATTCATTAACATCGTCATAATATTTTAAAAAGATTATATTTTATGTATTGTGTGGTTGTGTGTGTGTGTGTGTGTTGTGCCAGGATACACATGCTGATCAAATAATAGCTTGAGATGTTCAGTTCTGTCTTACCATGTGAATATCAGTGTAGGTAATCAGGTAATCACACATGGCAGCAGGCACTTTTACTCAGAGCTATCTCACCAATCTAACATTTGCATAAATATACTACATCATTTATCTTTTTATTGATTCTGGACATATATGTTGCTTTTGGTGTTATCTATGAGAATTAGTTCTATAATATTACTATATTTATATATGTTTAATTGTATATGCATTTTGGTACACACAAAATTATATTCATGTAATATATATGTTAATCATTGAACTACATGCTAGGTCAGTTTTATTAGATTATTAAAATTATTTGCCAACATTGTGTGACAATTAACAATCTTTTTTGCTCATTTTATGCTTATTTAGCAAATGTGGTTTTTCCTGGTTCTAACTTAAAGCCAGTATTTAATGTTTTCAGGCTTTTAAAGGTTAGTAAACTATGTATAGGTGTATAAAGGTTTTGATTTTCAAATAGATACTTAACAATAGGGTTAAGTGTTATCTAGTCTATTTGTCAGCTACAGTAATTTCTTATATTGCAAAATTCCAGTTAAGTCATGTGAATATCTCTTTTGTTTAAAAATATTTTATGTGAGGGTGTATGTATTTCTGTGCCCACTTGCTTTTGCGGGTGCATCCTTCCTTGCATACACGTGTTTTCTTCATTAAAATCTCTTAGTATATTTGGCACTCTTTGCTAGACTGGATGTCTAGAGAACTTCTTGGATTCACCTGTCTCTACATGCTAGCCCTGGGGGACTGCCTTGCTTTTCTTATAGATTGGAACAAGTTGATTTTTTGTTGTTCACAAAAAAACATTTTTTGGCTATATTTCTCCATCTTTGTCCTCTCTCTCTTACCTTGTTACTTTCATCCTTGTTGTTTAATGAATATATGTTCTTAAAGATTCAAAATTGTTCCTATTTCCGCTTTTTTCACATAAGTTTTAAAAAAATCTTGCCAATTTTACAAAAAGGGCTAATGAATGGAATTTCATTGACTTTATACAGGTTTTGACTTTATAGTATGTTTAAACTTGTAATCACGATATTTCTTTCTATATTTAAGTATCTTAAGATTGTTTATTAAGAGTTTACATAAACATCTAGTCCATTATCTGATAATTTTTATGTTTGTACTTTTTTACAAATATTTTACATTTTCTTAGTTGGCTAGAATTAAAGTTGAATTTTGTAACTTGGTTGGTTTCTGTCATTTTTGTTAAACAGCTTATCAATTTTAATATCTGTATGGATTTTATTGAATTTTTATGGAAACAGTCATGAAAATTATAAATAATCTTTTAATATTTCTTTGTTTTTGTAATATCAGTTTATCTTTGTAGTACCTATTACTACTTCTGTGCAAAGTATTATACTTCATATTATTTTTCTATGATTTATTTATGATGTATAATATAATATAAAAACAAATATGATCCATGTCTTACTTGGATAGAGAATGTAATGTTCTTTTCTAGATTAAGTTTACTAACAGGTGAATACTTTAAATAGTTCACTACTTTAGGGGCA
Source organism: Apodemus agrarius (assembly GCA_964023405.1). Taxonomy (NCBI): domain Eukaryota; kingdom Metazoa; phylum Chordata; class Mammalia; order Rodentia; family Muridae; genus Apodemus; species Apodemus agrarius. The sequence continues at coordinate 72,801,645 of OZ030010.1, read as the reverse complement.
GAATATTCTTTTTCAACTGAACGCAGTGCTTATAACTTACCTACATATTTATGAGTATATTTTCCAGGTAGTATATTAGAATCTCTCTCTATACACACACACACACACACACACACACACACACACACACACACATAGTATATTTTGATTAATAGATCTTTGTAGTAATTTTAAAGTTGGGAAACATGAGACTTTAATTTTCTTGTCAAAATTATTTTGACTATTCCATATTTCTTATGAATTTTTAGGACTTTATTTCTGTAGATATACTAAAATTTCAGCAAGGGAATTCTATGAATCTGTATGTATTTTTAAATGGATGAAAATTTTAATAATGTTGTCTCCCAATCTATGAACATAGTATGTCATCAGATTTAATTTATTTAAGCTGTTCATATGTTTTCAGTATATAAGAATTTTATCTCCATATCTAATTTTGCTAATATATTTTGTTCTTGTTGGTGTTATAGTATGCTACTTATTTCTTGACTTTTTCTTCTAGATTATCCACTGTTGACATACATAGAAATTGAAATGATCATCGAATGTTGACTCTTTTATCCTAATGCCTTGCTGGACGATTTACTAGTTTTGGTCAAATTAGTTGTGTATATAAGAATACCAATTTATAAGATCATATATCATTTCACAGAAGAGAGAAAATTTTATTTTTTAAAAATGTATGACATCACTTAACAGTTTATTGAATATATATCTACAGTGAATGCATGTACATATAGTTGGGTGTGGGTGCATGTACCACAGATCATATATGCAGGTCAGAAGACAACTTGGGAGAGCTGGTTCTTTCCTTTTACTGTGATTTCTGGAAATCAAGAATAGGCCATCAAGCTTATACAGCAAGTACTTTGACCATTAAGCTATCACAACAACCAGAAAAACCTTTCTTTTCTTTTTTTCTTGATTTAGATATTTTATTTTCATGATTGTTTAAGAATTCCAGTACTCTATTAAGCAGAAATGTCAAGTATAAGCAGCCTTGGTTTTGTTCTTAACAGTACATGTGTGTTTGTCATATATGTAATTTATTATGCAGAATTTATGTTCTATTCTTAGTTCTTGAGTATTTTTATCAAGGAAGTTGTAAAATTTCATCAAAATGTTTTTGTTTTATTCATTGTCACATTATCATGTGGATTGTATCTCTCAATATGTAAATGTGATATAGTTTTCATGAAATGATAATACTTTTATCTATGGAGAATATGACCCTTTTAATATGCTATTCAATTTACTTTATTAGTGTCTTATCCTTATCTAGCAATGATAATGGAATTTTACTTTTTTATTTATCATCTCTTCTTGTGGCTAGCTCTATGAAATGCATTTGGTAATTCCCCTTCTTTAATTATTTTGGAACAATGACATAGTCTGTAAGTTTATGTGTCTGAAATATTATTCACAATACAACAATAGTGTTAGGATGTAGAACAATGTAAGAGGAGATTCTGTCTCAATTAATAGATCAATGTAACCTTTAGATTATATTACATATTGTGAGCATGTATATGTTATAAAAGATAACTTGGCTGTCTGTTTCTTTGTTTCTTTTCTTTTCCTGAAATCACTTTTTTTGTCAATAATTGCATGGAGTAACCTTGAGAACTTTCTGTTACTTCGACACTGAACTTTTCAGCATCTCAAATATAAAAAGATCTTTTTTGATTTTCTTTTCTTTTTCTTTTTTTTGGATCAAAATTTTTTATTGGATATATTCGGTATTTACATTTCATTTCCCTTTTTTTGGTTCCCCACCCCCCTAAGGTCCCACATGCCCTTTTCCCTCCCCCTGCTCCCCCATCCACCCCTTCCCACTCCCCTGTTCTGGTATTCCCCTACACTGATGCTTTGATCCTTTCCAGAACCAGTGTCCACTCCTTTCTTCTTGTCAGACATCATTTGTATGTGGATTGTGTATTTGGTGTCCCAAGATTCTAGGCTAATATCCACTTATCAGTGACGGCATACCATGGGTATTCTTTTGAGACTGGGTTACCTCACTTAGTATGATGTTCTACAGCTCCATCCATTTCTCTAAGAATTTCATGAATTCATTGTTTCTAATGGCTGAATAGTATTCCATTGTGTATATATACCATATTTTTTTGTATCCATTCCTCTGTTGAGGGACATCTGGGTTCTTTCCAGCTTCTGGCTATTATATATAAGGCTGCTATGAACATAGTGGAGCATGTATTCTTATTGCATGCTTGGGAATCTTCTGGGCATATTCCCAGGAGTGGTATGGCTGGGTCCTCCGGAAGTATCATGTCCAGTTTTCTGAGGAACCGCCAGACTGATTTCCAAAGTGGTTGTACCACCTTGCAGTCCCACCAGCAGTGGAGGAGTGTTCCTCTTTCTCCACATCCTTGCCAACATCTGATGTCTTCTGAGTTTTTAATCTTAGCCATTCTGACTGGTGTGAGGTGAAATCTCAGGGTTGTTTTGATTTGCATTTCTCTAATGACTAATGATGTTGAACATTTTTTAAGGTGTTTCTCAGCCGTCTGAATTTCTTCAGGTGAAAAGTCTCTGTTTAGCTCTGTACCCCATTTTTGATAGGGTTATTTGGGTTTCTGGGGTCTAACTTCTTGAGTTCTTTGTATACATTGGATATTAGCCCTCTGTCGGATGTGGGGTTGGTGAAGATCTTTTGATTTTCTAAATGTCCTTATTCTTATGGTTTGACATAGTATGACATGATGGGGCAAGATAAACATTCTGTAAAAATTAGCATTGGGTTTTTCTTTTTTCTTTTTTTTAAATAAGGAATCAAAGATCTTTATTTATTTATTTTTTAAAATTATCTTCAATCTTCAAATGAGAGAGGGGTTTGCCATTCCACAGTCAAAACTCTCATCCATAATTGTTCCTGTTTGCCAGAACTGCAGGGATGGAAATGGAGAGGAGCCTGAGGAAAAGATGGTCCAGCGACAGGCCCAAAGTGGGATCCAGTTCAAGTGGAGGCCCAAGACCTGACACTATTACTGAGACTATGGAGCATTAACAATAAGGGACCTAACTTCCAGAAGACCCAAACAAGCTGCTGAAAGAGTCAGATGCAGATATTTTCACCCAACCAATGGCCAGAAGCAGCTGACCCCTGTGCTTGAGTTAGGAAAAGGCTGGAAGAAGCTGTGGAGGAGGGCGACCCTGTAGGAAGACAAGCAGTGTCATTTAACCTGGAATGCCTAGATCTCGCAAATTCTGAACCACCAACCAGGCAGCATATACCAGCTGATATGAGGTCCCCAACACACATACAGCAGAGGACTGCTGGGTTTATGTTTAATCAAAGATGATGCACCTCAAGAGACTGGAGGCCCCAGGGAATTTAGAGGTCAGGTGGGATTGGGCTGGGGGTTGGAGGCAGGGTGGTGGGGAGGAGGCATGGGATATGGAACAGTCCAAGGGTAGACTGTGGGGGAGATAAAATCTGGTGTGTAAAAACAAATAAACAAGAGCAAAATTATCTTTAATCTTTTTTTTTAAGTTCAGTTATAATCCACATCCTGGTCCGCCCTCCTTCAGTTCCTCATCCCATACCTCCTTTCTCATCTCCAGGAGAATGTCCTCCCAACTCCCCAACCCAACAGACCTCCCCTCTTGCTGGGACCTCAAGTGTCTCAAGGGTTAGGTGCATCTTCTCTGACTGAGTCCAGACCAGGCAGTCCTCTGCTGTATATGTGTAGGGGCCTCATATCAGCTGGTGTATGCTGCCTGGTTGGGAGCTCAGTGTCTGAGAGATCTCAGGGGTCCCGGTTAGATGAGACTGCTGGTCTTTCTATGGTGGTCACCCTCCTCCTTAGGTTCTTCTATCTTTGCCCTTATTCAACCACAGGGGTCCTCGGCTTCTGTGCATTGATTGGCTGCTAGTATCTACATCTGACTCTTTCAGATGCTTGTTGGGCCTCTCTAGGAGGACAATCATGCTAGGCCCCTTTTTGTGAGTGCTCCATAGCCTCAGTAATAGTGTCAGGCCTTGGGGCCTCCCCTTGAGCTGGATCCCAGTTTGAGTCTGATGCTGGATCTCCTTATCCTCGGGCTCTTCTCCATTTTTGTCTCTGAAGTTCTTTTAGACAGCAATAATTCTGGGTCATAGTTTCTAACTGTGGGGTGGCCACCCTATCCTTCCATTTGATGTCCTGTCTTTCTACTGGAGGTGGACTCCCCACTGTTGGGCATTTCATCTAAGGTCTTCTTTAAATGATAGATTCACCAATAAATTATATATGGTATTAGAATATTTATTGTGGTGACTATTGGTTTATTTTTGTTCAAGTCCTTTAGTATTTATGGGTTTGTTTCAATCTCATACTCATGAATTAGTTTTTGCAAATAATAACTTTATGGGAAATGATCCTTCTTATAGACTGTGCACCTCATTTGATTTGTTGATATTCATACTACATCTTCATAATCCTTTTTATTTCTATGACATCAGTTGTAATTTTTGTCATATATATATTTGCATAATAAATTCATAGGCACACACAAACACACACATACAGCTTCATTCAAGCTAGATATTTATTTATTTAGTAGATTATTGTGAGAGAAATCCTAGTTCATTTTTATGTTTGTGTCCTATATATTATTTAATTTGTTTCAGAGACAGCATTACTTTTTGCTTCCTTTTGCAATTCTAGGCTCAGTCTGTTCTTCTTTACTTAACTCTTTTATTTTCCTTCTCTTAAAATGACTTCCTATTATATTCCTGTGTTTCCCCATGTTTGTGCTTCAACTTGCTTGCTTAGTTTTCTTCTGTATTAATAACTTGTTTAAATTGATGGTCATTTCATCGATTTTCTTAACTTCCTGCCTAAATTTTTAATTGATTTTATTATGTCATTTTTCTGTTTATATCTTCAAATTAGTCATTGAACTTCTAAATAAGTAGGAGTCATAAATATGTTTCTTCTGCCATTTCAAATTTTGTATCCTTAGTTTCTAATAGTGAATAACTGACTTTGTGAGGTTTCACAATTTCATATCATTTATGATCCTTTTGTGTTTTAAAATATATTTTAAGAAGAATTGGTTGTTGAACATTTTTGAAAGTCTGATAGACTTCTACTGTGAGCCCATCTGGATCTCAGATTTTTTATGCAGAAGGCTTTATAGTACTGTTTTGTTCTCATTTGTTATAAGTATGTTCAGGATGCTATTTTATATTGTTTAGCTATGGTAGTTTAGTTGAATAAAGAACTCCATTTCTTTTAGATTTTCCAACTTAATGAACTGCATGTTTTTTTTTATTTTCTATATTCTATGTTTACATTCCAAAGGCTTTCCCCTCTCCCAGTTCCCACCCATCATAGTTCCTATAGTTCCTCTCCCCCCCAACTGTTCCCCAATCATTCCCCCTCCCCCCTCGGTTTCTTTACTAAACTGGATGCAATCTTTACAGGCCCAGGGTCCTCTCCTTTCTTCTTCTTGGGAATCATTTGACTTGCTATTAGTGTCTTGAGTATTTAGGGCTTCTGGGCTCATTAATATCCACTTATCAGTGATTGCATTTCATGTGCATTCTTTTGTGATTGGGTTAATTCACTCAGGATGATATTTTCCAGGTCTAACCATTTACCTACAAATTGCATGAATTCATTATTTTTAATTGCTGAGTAGTATTCCATTGTTTTTAAATTAACTTATTCTGCAATTCTTTGGTATCTGTTGCTTTCATAGTACCAGAAATTAGCATGAAATCTCACAAGGAAGGAGAGAAACCAATAGTCCTACATACTATGATTGTTAAGAACTATAACAACAGCTGGCATGACCCAATATCCCTAAGTGTATAATAGTGTCATTTATATCTTGGTGGTAACCACCATTACTCTAAGTGGACTTAAGGCTCACTAAACAATGGGGAAATCATTTCTGGTTCTATAAACTTAGCCAACTATGGGGACCTAGATATAAATGTAAATGCAGCTTTTATTTCCCCAAGTGAATGAGTGGGATGAAGCCTTACTCAGATTTAATGAATACATGGTTTGGGTTAATCCCAGAGCATTTTCTTATCTGTTCTAATTATCCCTAGGTCTAGGCCTGGAAGCTGCTATCCTCTGTACAAAAGGCTTCAGCTTCCAGCCTCTCTGCTAACCTACCCCTCAGATATTTTAGCCTCCGACACTTACTGCTGAATAAACTAACCCTTTTTAGTTATTTCTGATCTTTGGCTGGTTAGTTCAAATTCAGATATTCTAGCTTAAACTCCTCTCCAAGCTGACTGATTCAATCTGGCTTTTCTCTTAGTGTCCGCATTGCTCTGCTTAGGCTCAAAGTAGCTCTGGCAAGTTGGTCGAACTTCTTGTTCCTTATTGTGTCTTCATCTGCCTCTGTTGACCAGCACTGAACTGCATGAACTTATGAATGAACTCAGCTCCACTCTAGTGCACTCACTGCACTAACACAACTTTCTCTCCCTGCACTGTTTATAAATAGCTTCTCTTTTTTGTGCTTTTATTGGGAGTGGCAGGCATATCCCTTTTCTGACTCATTCTGTCAAATCTTTCTTCAACTCATTACTTTGCACCTCAAATAGATGTCACTGCAAACTTGTCTTTTCCTTCTAAAAACTAACTTTATGTACATTGTTTGGAATTAAAGGTTTGTATTAAGGGTGTGTCTGTATTCCAGCCAGCAGGATTGATGGTGTTTCTTTCCAGACACATAACACAGACCTAGAAGGCCTTTAGATGCCATTACTTGCCACATCAGCCATGTCACTGTATTAAAATTCCTCTGTAGCTAGTGCCATTGCAAAGCTTGAAGGGGACCCTACAATTGATACTTTTAATAATTGATACAGTATAATTTCTAAATATCTTTATGCTCACAGATTAGTGTATCTCTTGCTCCTTAATAAAGAGACTCCTTTGTAACTGCTCTAGGTCATTAGAGAAAGTCACAGCTCATCAGAAATGCAGAGAACAAGTAATCCTGTGGTATTCATCTCCAACCTATAGTCGACAACCAACTCTCGCACTTATGGCCTAGGGAGCATTGTGGGAGAGGGGGTGGAATGATTGTAAGAGCCAGAGCCAGAGACAGAGTAGTGTGGTATATTTGAGGGACTGAAAGGAGGAAAGAAGAGAAAATGATATAATTATAATTTCAAAATAAAAATTATTTAAAAATTAAAAGTTAAAAATAAAGGAGTACAAAAAAGAAAAATAAATAAGTAAATAATAATAAAAATTGATACTTCAAATAAAAGGAATAGAAATTTTAAAAAAGGTTATCAGGTTAAAATTTGTGTAGAAAAAGGATAATGATGAATCACAATAAAGTACAAAACCTAAAGAAAGTATAAAACTTGGAAAAATGTGCCCAATGTTACTAGTAAACAAAAATAATGAAAATGTACACAGCTGTCCCAAGACATAGATCTCAGGTAGTTTGAAAAAGAAAAATACCTTTACAATGTGAAGAATAAAGATAATGGTTTTCTTCTGAAAAATCTGAAAGAAAAAACGCAAAGGAAATCAAGTATCAGTGAGGGCACTGAAATAGAGCAGTCATCGTTACTGCTAGTGTGAATGTAAACTGGTACAAGTGTGGAAAATCAGTATAGCGATTTTTGGAAAAGACGCCAAAAGTTCTGACTATCATATGACCTAGTTATACCCCTCTTGTATATACCTCAGAGGTTCTAAGTCAATGTCCACTAAGATTCTAATGCATCCTAACTTATTATGGCACTGTTTTTTAATATCTAACAAATGGAACCAACCTAGATATCCATCAAAGAGTAAATAAAGAATATATAGTGCATACCATAATGGAATTTTATGGACTAATTAAAAGCTAAATCATGAGGCAGATTTCTGAGCTCAAGGCCAGCCTGGTCTACAGAGTGAATTCCAGGACAGCCAGGGCTGTACAGAGAAACCCTGTCTCAAAAACAAACAAACAAACAAACAAACAAAAACAAAACAAAACAAAAACAAAAAACTAAATCATGGAACTCAAGGTATGACTCACTGGAAGAGCATCTGCTTACTACTTATGGGACCCTTAGTTCAATTATAGACATAGTCAACCAAAAGAAAATAAGAAAATCATGACAATTTATGGAACATGTACAGAACTGGAAGTCATTTTGTTAAGATAAGCATCAGAATCCACCTCTCTCTGCTTCCTTAATGTGGATCTAATAAGATCTGTCTCATTTTTCTGCAGCCTATCATGCCATGGGGCCTGACAGTACATTCAAACTGTAACCCAAAATAAATAAATAAAATAAACCCTTTCTTCTTTAAGTTGCCATTGTCAGGTATTTGATCACAACAACAAGAAATGTAATTAATACAATCCCAGTTGATGTTTTGTTGGTTTTTGAGACTAAAATTTTATTTTGGCTACTTGGGAATTTTGGTGCTATTCTTCAAATAAGTTTTCAGCACTCCCTCTTCCTCTCTTCCCCTGGTTCTTTTATACTGTTTATTTTGTTCTTCAGAATCCTGCAGAGGGTTTCTTTTTTTAAAATTTGTTTTATTCATTCTTTAATCTTTTCTTTTACAGTGCAGACATTATTGTCCCCACAGTCTATGCCCGACTGTTCCACATCCCCCTTGTCTCCAAGAGTATGGCCCCACCCACACCCAACAAGGGAAAAAGCAGAGTATTTCTGTATACCTTTCTTGTTTTTTTTTAGTTCATGATTTCAAATTATGTGTTTTGATATTAATATTTTTCTTATGTTTGATCAAGATTGTTGGTGGATTCTATGAATAGATTGCTTATTTCAGCTATAACATTCTTTACATCTACACTTTTTTTTCTTTCTTTTTTTTTTATTGTATATATTCTATATTTACAATTCATTTCCCTTTTTCTGGTTCCCCACCCCCAAAGGTCCCACATGTCCTTTTCCTTCCCCCTGCTCCCGCATCCACCCCCTCCCACTTTACTGTTCTTGTACTCTCCCACAATGATGTTTTGGTCCATTCTAGCACCAGTGTCCACTCCTTTCTTCTTGTGAGACATCACTTGATATGTGATTTGTGTCTTTGGTGTTCCAAGCTTCTAGGCTAATATCCACTTATCAGTGACTGTATACCATGGGTATTCTTTTGAGACTGGGTCACCTCACTTAGTATGACGTTCTCCAGCTCCATCCATTTCTCTAAGAATTTCATGAATTCATTGTTTCTAATGGCTGAATAGTACTCCATTGTGTATATATACCACATTTTTTGTATCCATTCCTCTGTTGAGGGACATCTGGGTTCTTTCCAGCTTCTGGCTATTATATATAAGGCTGCTATGAACATAGTGGAGCATGTATCCTTATTGCATGCTGGTGAATCTTCTGGGTATATTTCCAGGAGTGGTATGGCTGGGTCCTCTGGAAGTATCACGCCCAGTTTTCTGAGGAACCGCAATAGACAAATGGGACCTCATAAAACTACAAAGTTTCTGTAAGGCAGAAGACACTGTCAAAAGGATAAATCGGCAACCAACAAATTGGGAAAAAATCTTCACCAACCCCACATCCGACAGAGGGCTAATCTCCAATGTATACAAAGAACTCAAGAGGTTAGACCCCAGAAAACCAAATAACCCTATCCAAAAATGGGGTACAGAGCTAAGCAGAGACTTTTCACCTGAAGAAATTCGGATGGCTGAGAAACACCTTAAAAAATGTTCAACATCACTAGTCATTAGGGAAATGCAAATTAAAACAACCCTGAGATTTCACCTCACACCAGTCAGAATGGCTAAGATTAAAAACTCAGAAGACATCAGGTGTTGGTGAGGATGTGGAGAAAGAGGAACACTCCTCCACTGCTGGTGGGAATGCAAGCTGGTACATCTACACTTTTTAATCTTTATTTTTATTAGATATATTCTTTATTTACATTTTAAATGTTGTCCCCTTTCCTGGTTCCCCAAAAAGAAAATTCCCTAGCCCCTCCTCCTCCCCCTGCTCACCATTCTACCCACTCCTTCCCTGTCCTGGAATTCCCCTATATTGGGGCATCTAGCCCTCTCAGGACCAAGGTCCTTTCCTTCATTTGATGTCCTACAAGGCCATCCTCTGTTGCATATACATCTGGAGCCATGGGTCCCTCCATGTGTACTCTGGTTGGTGGTTTAGTCCCTGGGAACACTGGGGGTACTGGTTGGTTCATATTGTTGTTCCTCCTATGGGGCTGCAAACACCTTCAGCTCCTTGGGTCCTTTCTCTAGCTCCTTCATTGGGGACCCTGTGCTCAGTCCAATGATTGGCTGTGAGAATCCCCCTCAGTATTTGTCAGGCTCTGGCAGAGCCTCTCAGGAGACAGTTATATCAAGCTCCTGTCAGCAAGTGCTTGTTGCCATCCACAATAGGGTTGGGTTTTGGTGGCTATATATGGAATGGATCCCCAGGTGGGGCAGTCTCTGGATGGTTTTTCCTTCAGTCCCTGCTCCACACTTTGTCTCTGTATCTCTTCCTGTGGAAATTTTATTCCCTCTTCTAAAAAGGACTGAAGTATGTCATTGTTTTTAATACCTGAATAGTATTCCATTGTGTAAATGTACCACATTTTCTGTATCCATTCCTCTGTTGAGAGGTATCTGGCTCTAAATAAGGCTGCTATGAACATAGTAGAGCATGTGTCCTTAACACATGTTGGAGAATCCTCTGAGGATATGCCCAGGAGTGGTGTAGCAGGGTCCTCTGGTAGTACTATGCCCTATTTTCTGAAAAATCATCAAACTGATTTCCAGAGTAGTTGTTCCAGCTTGCAATCCCACCAGCAGTGGAGGAATGTTCCTCTTTCTCCACATCCTAGCTGTCACCTGCTGTCACCTGAGATTTTGATCTTTACCATTCTCACTGGTATGAGGTGGAATCTCAGAGTTGTTTTGATTTGCATTTCCTTGATGACTAAGATTGTTGAGCATTTCTTTAGGTGCTTCTCAGCCATTCCATATTCCTCAATTGAGAATTCCTTGTTTAGCTCTGTACCTCATATTTTTAATAGGGTTATTTGCTTCTCTGGAGTCCCCTTCTCTGGTAGGATTTCCCAGCTCCTCCTAATGCTTGGCTGTGGGTCTTTGCTTGTTTCTTTCAGTTACTGGTTTAAGCCTCTCTGGTGGCAATTGGGCTAGACACCAGTCTATGAGTATAGCAGAATATCATTAGGAATCATCTCATTCACATGTTTTTGTTTGTTTGTTTGTTTTGTCAATCATGTTTGGTTCTGTCCTGGATCTATGAGCTATCCAATTTCTGGGTCCTACCCCTCTGCACAGTGTCAGGGGTGGGCTCCCTCTGATGACACTGGTGCCAAACTGGACCAGCCATTGGTTGGTCACTCCCACAAATTCTCTGCTACCTTTACCCCAGCACGTCTTGTAGGATGGAAAAATTGTAGGTTGAAAATTTTATGGTTGGGTTGATGTCCCAATCCCTTTTCTTGCCTGGTTATAGGAGATGACTGGTTCAAGCTCTGCATCCCCCAATTGCTACACATCTTAGCTAGGGCCACTCCCATATATTCCTGGAAGTTTCCGTTGCACTATGTTTCTAGCTCAACCCACAGATTCCCTTAATTCCAATTGTCACTCCCAGGACACTTTACCTCCATCCTCCCCCAGCCTGATCCCTCCTGTTTCCATTCCTTCATCTGAACCCCTCCCCCATAACTCCGTAGTCCACCAGGGATGTCTATTTCACCTGTAGTTACTTATAGCATAAAGAGAAATAGTTTAACTGGGTGATGAATTATAAGGTGGGTATATCATAGACATGGTAGTGTAACAATCTTCCAGAGGGATTTTCTTGTTTAAATAAATTGTTTAATTTATAAAATATATAAGGTAACTGAATTATGCTGCTTTTTGTTAGTGTAGGTTAAAAGGGCATAAAACCTAATAATGACGTTAGAGAAGTAGGTAAACTATTTGCTTAATTCAACATTCCTTGTTATTCCTTTCTTTCATCCCTCACTTATTCCTCAATTTTCATGGGAAAAATAATGAGAATTCCTAAACAATGATGACTAAATCACTTAGAAGAAGAAAGGCATTTTTTAAGGGAAGTGACATTTGTTTTGGTCCTTGAATGAAAAATATTAATAAAACAGATGATTACTGATTTATCAAAATATAATAGGAAGAATTAGGGAAAGGAAATGTTTCAGAACGAACTGTTAAAAGTTTTTTGGGACAAGGTGGCTGAAAGAAAATTTACCTTTTAAAAATATAAAGCTAGGGGAAGTTACATTAGTTGGGGTGTAGTTTTACAAGCTAAAGTGTCTAAATGACTGCTCCACTAATAACATGGCTCCCTGCTTTCAAATTGACAGGGGTAATAGAAATACACCATTTGGTGCCAATTGTTCATTTAATATTCATGTTAAATACCCATACTAGATCTCATTAAAGTAGTTTATGTGATAAGATTAAGTATATTTTGATAAGTTGCCAGTAGTTCAAAAACTTGAAGAGAGCACCAAGTTATCTTTTGATATTTCCTTTCCTTTGAGGTGGAAATCTTAGTTACAACTATCAAACAAAATTTTGCAAAGAACTACAATTCACACTCTTCTTAAAGATATATTTTATTTTTAATTATGTGCTTGTCTGTGTGGGGAAATATGCACAAGTGCAGGTACTGGCAAGGTCCAGAAGAAATTGTTGGAAGCCTTTGAGCTGGAGATACAGATGACTGTGTACTGCAAGAAGTGGATGCTGGGAAATAAATTTGGGTCCTCTGAACAAGCAACAAGTATTCATATCTGCTGAACCTTTTCTTCATTCCCTGAAAACCCAGTTTAATATATTAATTTTTATTTCACAAATATAAAATTTAATTATATATTATACTGTAGGCTTTATAATTACCTTTAGAATATTATTTAAGTTCCATTGGTTTATATAATACACATTATATGTTGTTAGAATTCAATACTTAGATAAAATACATGTACATAATTATTTTTAATAAAAATTTTAACTAACATATAATTAGATCATTTTCTCTTTTTCATGTTCTTTCTACAATTCCTTCCATTCCCTGTATTCTCAAATTGATGACCTATTTTTATTATCACTGTTACATGATACATAAATACACACATATAACTGATGAATACACTATATCATTTGGGGTATATTTTTACAAGCTAAAGTGACTAAATGAATGCTTCACTAATAAAATGGCTCCCCACTTTCAAATTGAGAGGGGTAATAGAAATACACTATTTAATGCAGTGTGGCTTGTGCATATCTGATTTCATGGCTGACTAGATAGTATTGGACAACTGACCAGGAGCCTCAGTCCTGTGAGTAGCTAATCCTCCATCTCTAAGCAGTCATGGGTTACCTGTAGCTTGTCTAGAGGTGGGAATAAATAAGATTTCCCTATGTCAGTAAGCTTAATGATATAATTGGTCAGGTCTTTTTTAATGCTAGCATATTGTGGATGTAGTTACTTTGTCATTTCTAGAAGACACATTCTCACAGTAGATTTCTTTGTTCTCTGATTCTTACAATCTTTTTGTCACCTCTTCTGTCACATACTCTGAGACTTAGGTGAAAGAATTCTGTTATAGGTATATCTATTGGAAGTCAGCTCCAAAGGACCTGTTGATGTCTGTATTTTGGCCAGTTGTGGTTTTCTGTAATGATTTCCATTTGCTATCAAAAGAAACTTCTTTATTGAGAGGTGAGACTACACTTGTCTTTTGGTACACAAATAAGTTTTTAAATGCAGTTAGGAATTAAACATGTCTAGTAAAGTGATAGTAGTTGGTTGGTAGTAGGTTGTATTCTCAGATCCACAAATATGTTAGCTAAAGGTAGCTTGCTTGTTTTCTAGTACCAAGAATGATTTCTTTTCTATTAAGCAGACCTGAAGTTCAACTACACAACTGTTGGTTAACACAAAGGTATCAGTGCCACTATTGCATCTTGAACAATATCTTTCTGCAAGCATTTTTTGGAATCTGCAATAGTGTCTGGGTTTGGTGTCTGTATATGGGGTGGATCCCAAGGTGGGGCAGTCTTTGGATGGCCTTTCCTTATAGCTGTTTCCTGAAAGGCTCTGCTAGACCCTTACAAATACAGAGATGGATACTCATAGCCAACCATTGGACTGCATATGAGGATGCCAATGGAAGAGTTAGAGAAAGGATTGAAGGAGATGAAAGGGTTTTCAACCTCATAGGAAGAACTACAATATCAACCAACCAGACCCACCAGAGCTCCCAGGGACTATACCACCAACCAAAGAGTACACGTGGAGGGGACCCATGACTCCAGCCACATATGTAGCAGAGGATGGCCTTGTCAGGCTTCAATAGGAGGAGAAGTCATTGGTCCTATGAAGGTTCGATTCCCCAGTGTAGGGGAATGCTAGGGCAGTAAGGTAGGAGTAGGTGGGTAGGATAGGGAGCACCCTCACGGAAGCAGGAGGAAGGGGATGGGAAAGGGGGATTCCAGAGGGGGAACTGTGAAAGAAGATAACATTTGAAATGTAAATATATAAAATATCCAATAAAAAAAGAAAAAAATGGAGAATATCTTGTTATATTAATCATTGGTATAGTTCATTGGTATTACAGCTAAATAGTCCTGCTGATGCTTTTTCTTTGTTGGCATCTTACATATTATTTTCTGGTACCAAGGAAGCTTGAACATAAGAAAGCTTTTAGATTAGTTCCAATTCAAATTTTTTTGACTGCTGTGTCCAAATTATGAGGTTTCTTCAGCAAAAAGAAACTATATTCAACTTTCTTGAGGCTACCAAGATCATCAGTGATACTTTATATTTTCTTGGGACTCTCCTTGGCCACCTAACCACTATATCAAGTGGAGGTTTCTCGTGGTTGATACCAGGGTTTTGATAGTCTATGTCTCTTGTAGGAAGAATTGTCAATATTCATAATAATCTTTGAAATATATAAGCTTTTACTATTGTCAAAGAAATTTAATAGAGGAAGAACACATCTTGTCAAAAGTTTTCTTGCTGTGTTGAACAATGTGATTTTTAAAATAGATGCAGAAAATTTTGTTTCAAATTTAGAGCTGTGGATTGCTCTGTCTTTGAAGTTGGGTAGAAACATTTTAAAGGAATTTAATATTTGTTCATGTTTCAGTCAAAGTCAGTTTTATGTGACTGAAACACATGGCAGTGTGGCCTATGAAAACAAAAGGAGGAACCACCAGACTGATTTCCAAAGTGGTTGCACTAGCTTGCAATCCCACCAATAATAGAAAGTGTTCCTCTTTCTCCAAATCCTTGCTAGCATCTGCTGTTACCTGAGTTTTTGATCTTAGCCACCCTTACTGTGGAATCTCACCCTTGTTTTCATTTGCATTTCCCTGATGACTAAGGATGTTGAACATTTCTTTAGGCGCTTCCCAGCCATTCAATATTCCTCAGTTGAGAATTATTTGTTTAGATTTGTACCCCACTTTTAATAGGGTTGTTTGATTCTCTGGAGTCTAGCTTCTTGAATTCTTTGTTTATATTGAATATTACCCCTCTACCAGATGTAGGTGGTAAAGATTTTTTCTCAATCTGGTGGTTGCCATTTTGTCCTATTCAGAGGAACCAGCTATGCAACTCCTGGGCATATACCCAAAAGATGCTCCAACATATAACAAGGATACATGCTCCACTATGTTCATAGCATCCTTATTTATAATAGCCAAAAGCTGGAGAGAAACCAGATGTCCTTCAACAGAGAAATGGATACATTTACACAATGGAGTACAGTTATTAAAAATAGAGACTTCATGAAATTCTTAGGTAAATGGAACTAGAAAATATCATCCTGAGTGAGGTAACAGAATTGCAAAAGAACACACATGGTATGCACTCACTGATAAGTGGATATTACTCCAAAAGCTCCAAATATCCAAGATACAATTCACAGACTATATGAGGTTCAAGAAGAAGGCAGACCAGAGTATGGATGTTTCAGTCTTTCTTAGAAGGGGGAACAAAATATTTATGGGAGGAAAAAAGGAGACAAAGTGTGGAGCAGAGACTGAAGAAAAGGCCATCTAGAGACTACCTAACCTGAAGATCCATCCCAAATACAATCATCAAACTCAGACACTGTTGCTTATGCCAAGAAGTGCTTGGTGACAGGAACCTGATATAACTGTCTCCTGAGAGGATCTCTCAGCGCCTGGAAAATACAGAGGCAGAGGCTTGCAGTCAACCATTGGACTGTGCAAGGAATCTCCAATGGAGGATTTAGAGAATCGATTGAAGGACCTAAGGGGGTTTACAACCCATAGGAAGAACAACAATATCAATCAACCAGACCCCCCCCCCCGAGCTCCCCGGGACTAAACTATCAAAAAGAGAAAACATGGAGGGACCCATGACTCCAGCCACATATGTAGTAGAGGATGTCTTATTGGGCCTCAATAGGAAGAGAGGCTCTTGGTTCATGTGAAGGATCAATGCCCCAATATAGGGGAATTAAAGGGAGGGAAGGATGGAGTGGGTGGGTGGTTGGGGGAGCACCCTCATAGAAGCAGGGGGAGGGTGATGGGATAGGGGGGCTGGTGGAGGGGAAACCAGAAAAGGGAATAACATTTGAAATGTAAATAAAGAAAATATCCAATTATAGAAAAAAAAGAAAAGTAAATGAATTACTAATAATGGGTCTTAATGATTTATGTTGATACTCTTCACATCCTGGGGAACAATAATTAATTCCCTACAGATTTTGAATTAATATACTGTGGTTATTTCATTAAAACTGCCAAATGTTCTCTACTATTTAATTTACTTGTAATTAGTATGATGATTATATGCTATATTTTCTTTTTAATATTTTAATTATTATATAATATTACATGTTTTCTTATGATATTTTCCTCCATACTGAGATTTGGTTGACTTCCTTAACTTCTTACTAATGTCCTTGTATCTTCTACCTCTTGGATTTTCCTTACCTCTTTTATGAGTTTTGAGTCTTCCTTATTTTATGTGATGAATTTTTTCCATACTTCTTTAAAAAAATCAGAGAAAAGGTTAATGCTGAAGATTATTGTTATGAATACAGTGATTGTGGAACCTTAATGTTACTAGGGTAAAAAATATTGAAGTATTATTCATTCTATATTTTAAGAATATTGTCCACCTACGTAATGAGCTCATTCACTTGGTGGAAGAATGAATTCTCATGCCTGTTAATTGTTTTATCTTTCTTGTGTTATGATAAATTTGTCATGTAACAGTAATGTATTTTTTGCCCATTGCATCAATAATCCAATGTACATATATATAATTTTGACAAATGTCAACCAGAGAAATATTTGTTAGAAAAAATATTTATGGGGAGAACAATAAAGTACATTTTGTATTTGCCTACTATATTATTAAAATATAATGTACACATGTGCATAATTAATGCACACATACATTTTACAAAGACATGATTAATAAATATATACCAGGATTACATAGTATAAAACTTTGCTTTGCTTTTTGTATGTACTGAGAAAATGAAAATATAATATTAGTTAATACTGCATTCATTTGAGTCAGCTTTTCAAGTTAATTAGATATTAAATTTTGTGTTCAGAAATATTTTACTTAGTTTTAACAGAATCTTGCACAGCCCTGAAAATATGTGATAGTCATTTGGGTATCATTTTGTAATGTAAATAATTCATACCTCATATTAATATAAGACTCATTCCCAAATATGCTTACTGATCCTTTCAAGAAAAAAGGGTATAGATCTGAAATTAGCTATGTCTGACTAATAGACACATTTTTAAATTATTTAGTTTGTTTCTATATTTGAGATTTTGAGAATTTTAAATTTACAATATAATCACAGCATTTATTTTTCCCTTCCTTCCAAGCCCTTTAATATACCTCTCCCCACTCTCCATCAAATTCATGGCCTCTTCCTTTATTAATTGTTATTGCATGTCTATATGTATATGCATATATATTATGACACATAAACCATTCAGTAAATAGATGTTAGTTGTAGGTGTTCTGACAATATGGCACTGGACAGAATATTAGTGTTCACTTAGCTGGGGAGGGCCACCTTTCCTGCTTCCAGCTTTACTCAGTTGCCTATAATTCTTTTCAGACACATTATTTTTACCTTGTTATAAATGCCATATTTTAGGTGCACTCAATGCTTACTTCTCAGAAATTACAAGTTAATAAAACTAAGTTGAATTTTATGCATATAAACTTAGAAAATATGACAAGCATGTTTTTGAATATTATTCAAACACATATACACTTATATAAAATAAATGAATAAGATGTACAATGACAAGCAATGCCTAATTGTAAATAACAACTAATAGGTAATCTCTTAATTTTGGCTAAAAGCAAGCAAAAATATAATGAAATGTTTTACAATGATAAAATTATTTAATTATATATAATGAATTTTTATATAATTTTGTTCTAATTCCACTCTCTAAAAATTGTGTACTTTCACAAATTGAACAAGTGGGCAAATAAATGTTTCATATTCACACAAGAATAATTAAACTAGATATATAAAATGATAAAAATCCTTTTTCATACTAATATATTGCATGTATTATATTACTTTGAGTGATAATAAATGAAATCTAAGCATACTCTTCCTTGTATCATAATTTTTTAATTATTCAAAGTATTATATTTTCCTTCACTTAAATGAAATTACTTAAAGATACTCATATAGGGGTTCCATTAAGTCTATGTTTCCTAGATCCTTTCAGAGGCACAGTGGATTTTCACAGAAATTAATTTGTTCTGAAAACAGTCTTAAAGTTTGGAATCCAAAGATCAATGGAAAAAAATCCCTTTAAAGCAATAATAATAATAATAATAATAATAACAATAACAATAACAACAACAATAATAATATTAATAATAATAAACAGAAAAGCAATAAACAGTCCTAGATGACTATGCAGGAGAACTAATAATGGACTTTTTATATGTACATATTTGCAAACATTTCTGTTAAACTAGCATTCTGAAGCTTTACTCTTATTAACATTTGTACCTACTGATTCATGCTTATTTTTCTGTATCACTTGTGAGATCATATAGATTTACATTTCAAACCAACTATGTAAGCATAAGTAATATCTTCTTACAATAATAGCAATAATAATGAGAGCTAGGAATTTATATTAGTATACTTTTCTGAAATAATTCTCAATGTTCTGTTTTGCTTTAAATTCATAGAAATATGAACATCTCTACTAGAAAGATGTTAAATAAAATTTGATGTATTCAAGAATGAATCTTAACATCATTTAATAGTTTAACATTAGAATAGTGAAAAGAAATGCTTCATATGTTCATTATTTAATTTTCTATTCTACTTTGAGTTTGCCATGACTAACTTTTAAAGAACAGCTAACTGAATAATGGACAAGATTGAATTATTTTATTTCATGCTGCTTGTTTCTTGCTAATGTCTTGATAAAAAACAGTTCTAGTCTTTGTTTTACTTATACCTCATTAATAATTTTTCTATTGCATTATTTTTGTTTCTGTTATTTAATCTATAACCTACCTGTGAGGCAGTAAGAAATAGTAAAATTGGAAATTTTAAAAGTATGTAGTATACCAATACATGAAAGAAAATGCCACTTTGGTTGCTAAAGACCTTGGAGGTCATTATGTGTGATAAAACCTGACCAAAAATGTTTTTCTTCATGCTGAAGACAGAGTAAGTGATGAATATTCAGTGATGTATACAATAAGTATTTGAAAGTAAAGACTAATTTTTATTTGTGACTAGAATATTCTCTGATTCAGACTTTCAAAATGCATGAAGGGATATGTGAATATATTATCAAAAGCAAAGTGCAGTGTTTGACAACCATAATGAAGTTCTTAATTACAAGAGTCACATATGATTATCTCTACTATATCAGGTTTCTATTTAAAATGAATTGTGGCCTTGTTATTCAACATAATCATTTTAAAAACATGTTGTGCTTCTTCACATATATTCCTCACATAAAGCATATCTGCAATTGTGATAAGTAGAAATATTAAAGTTGTAAATCTGTAGATCCTCAGGAAAAGGCTTGATTAAATTAGCTAATGCACAAGAGCAAATTGTGAGGAAGAGTCAGGTCATGAGAGTTTCTATATCATTATGCCAGTGTGGCAGCATGCCAGAATCTCTAGTAAAGGTATTGAAAGGAGCATTTATGATATTTAAGAAGCATCACATTTGGGTTTAGTAAAAAATTTCCTCTATAATTTTCTTGTATAAATATTTGTATATATTAGTAAATATTTAATTGTCCATCAAATTTCAGTGTTTAGAATGAATATGTCATCTTTGAGAAAACCAGTACACATTAAGGTTAATAAATGAATTCTGTTGGCATATTAATATATCTTGTTTCATTTATATTTTGCAAGAATTTTAAGTGGTACTGTTCATATTCATACTTCAATATGTTTGTATATAAAATTAATATAATTAGTTGCTGTGTCTTCTCATTGATTATTTTATCTTTCTATAGAAAATCAATTTAGAGTGCCTTTTTTCAAACTCATTTGGTATATTATTTTAATGTTCCACTTGGCACCTGCTGTAGCATCAAAAACACATAATAAGATTTCTGGTACACACAGTAAATCATCTTTCAACTCACAAGACACTAGATATATTTTTCTTTATTCTATAAACGTCAGTAAATACATTTCAGTTGTGCCATTTCCACAGCTCTACTTATCTGCTTACGAGAATTTTTGTATGTTATCTGGTAAAAATAGTAAACATTTGAATATTTTTCCACATATGCTTATGTCCAAAAAGCTGATTTCCCTGGGGAGTCATTATCATGCAACTCACATTGTCACTCACCTACACTGTTGAACTTGCTTATCAAATTCTCTGCAAAACAGTACAAGTTATTATGTGTCATAAGGCAGATTTATGATAAACTAAGTTTGAAACAAAATAATGAATTCTTGACATTTATCCTGTTTGTAATAACATGGCTACTAATTTAATCAGATTTAATTTTAAGCCAGGAAGTTATATTTCCTTGCTCTATATCATATAGAAATTCATCACATAATTCCTAGTTGAATAAAATTCATGGCTATATGTGTCCCTATGAAAAATAGAAATGAAAGAATATTTCTTCCTTAATCCACCAAACTAGTTACCAGAGGTCATGGTGATCCTGTGTACACATTATCTTTAAAATCAATTTTACTCTGTGCAAATTAAAATAAAACTACCTTCTAGCAGCTTTCAGAGACAATAATTGTCTAAAAACTATTAGAAGGTTTTTTTTTTATGTTTGTACACAACGTTAATGGAGTACACGTTAAAATATAGCTTGTACCATAGTGAAGATCAACAAATCCCAAGCAGAAGTACTGGTATTTAAAAGCTTTTGGTTGTTGTACACCTTCTGCTCTTTATTGAACTAGGTCATGGTAAATGTTTGTTTTTGAAGTGAGGGATGGCTGTTAAATATTGCCTCTGTAAAACGTTTTCCAGAATTAAAAGTAATTCCTTTTAATTTTTGGTCACTTTTCATTTTAGAGTAATGACATAATGGAGGTTTAGTACCTGAGATCACAAATGAGAAGAATATTTAGTATGCAGAGAAAAAATAGATTCCTACCATTTTCAATGATTTAATACATAAAATATCATTCCTATTGAACCTTAAAATTCAAGTGGAGTATAGCTTTGTATTTTTGTTCTAAGACATTTGATTATATTCTCATTCACTGATGAAAACAGATGTATATAGTTTGATTTCTCTATTTAAAAATAACTTCTTAATTGTAACGTCTTGTTGAATATGACATAAAAATTAAAACATATACAAAATTCATAATGAGAAATGAGGATACTTAGAATTTTCATATCCTTAAGGTTTAAAAAATTTTACTAACATGCAATAACTATGTATTTATGAGTTTCATTCTGATCTTTTAATTTATGCATATAATGTTTACTAAATGAATCAAGGTAATTAAATTTTCTATTTTGTTCTTAACATTAGAAGTATGTTTGGAGACTTAATTCAGAGAATAAACATAATCATAAAATATATTTAGAATAATAAACCATTGTGTTACAGAGCACTATAAGTAACTATTGTTATGTGTGATGGTTTGTATATGCTTTTCCCAGGGAGTGGCACTATTAGGAGGTGTGGCCTTGTTGGAGTAGGTGTGTCACTGTGGGTGTGGGCTTAAGACCTTCACCCTAGTTGCCTGGAGGTCAGTCTTCCACTAGCAGCCTTCAGATGAAGATGTAGAACTCTCAGCTCCTCCTGTACCGTGCCTGCCTGGATACTACCATGTTTCTGCCTTGATGACAATGGACTGAACCTCTGAGTCTGTAAGCCAACCCCAATTAAATGTTGTTTTTTATAAAACTTGCATTGGTCATGGTGTCTGTTCACAGCAGTGAAGCCTAACTAAGACAGAAGTTGGTACCAGGAACTAGGGTATTGCTGTGATAGGCCTGACCATGCTTTTGTTTGGAAGAATGTGGATTTTGGAACTTTGGATTTGGAAAGCCACGAATCCTTTAAGTGGGGCTTAATGGGCCAGACTAGTAGGAATATGGAAGACAGTGGTACTGAGGGTCATTTGAACTGTGTAGGCCTGATGGCCCAAGAGGTTTCAATGGAGAAGAACTTTAATATGTGGCTAAGAAACTGTTTTTGTGATGTTTTTGTGAAGAACATGGCTGCTTTTTGCCATTGTCTGAAGAGACTGACCAAGGCTAAGGTAAAGAGATTTATATTAATTGCATCTGCAAAGGAAGTCTCAAAAAAGCCCAACAAAGACTTTGTTCTCTGGTTAAGTCTGATAAAGAGAATTTTGAACAAACATAGCAAGCTGAGAAAGGAAAAGTACAAAATATAGTTTGAATATTAAAGGGACTCCAGGAAGTGAAATGGAGCTGAATTCAAGGATATTAAATTGAATTAAAGGAGTGGTGACCTTGGGGACAAGATTCACTCAGTTAACTTTAGGTCCAGGCATGGTCTACAAGCCTTTAATCCCAGGAGGCAAAGATAAGCAGATCTCTGAGTTCAAGGCCAGCCTAGAACAGAACAAATTCTAGGTGAAGAAAAACTTTAATCCAGGCTTAGTGGACCACACCTTTAATCCCAGTGTTTAGGAGACAGGCATGCAGATCTCTTGAGTTCAAAGTCAGTTTAAGGAGCAAGAGTTAGGACAGCCAACTTAGGCAATGAAGGAGCTGAGAAAAAGGAAGCTAGTGATAATGTAATAGAACAAGGGGGCCAATGTCCCAGCTCCTGCAAGCAGAACTCAGCAGAGACACAGATAAGCCATGTGTCTCTGGCTTTATATTCAAGAGAAGAAGGAGATTACTGGGACAATTGATGCTGGTTAGCTGGAGCTAAGAAATTAGTGGTGATTAAGAAAAGACCAGCATCACTGAGGTGAAATATGGGAAGTATTTTCTGAGAGCACAAAGAAGCTGTATTCCAGAGATAGCCAAGGTTGTACCTCATGCTGCAGCTGTACTTGGTAACGTGTAAGAATCATCCAGGTGGTACTGGTTTTGAAGGCATGAAGGTATCATGAAGAACAGCTGAGGCTTGGTACTATGAGAGGCCATGGAAGGCCATTGGTGAAAGTGTACCCTCAGTTGTAATTGACAGCCCAGGACTGAAGGGGTCATGCAAAGGAGTTGAGGCTTGGTACCATGAAGAGAGCCTATGAGAGGCTTTGGTGAAGCATAGTTGCAGTGGAAGACCCTAGCATATTGGAGATGCCAGTACCATGGGATGACCACCAAGAACAGCAGTGGCAGTGGAATTCATCAATCTGAACTTAGAGTGCTACAGTGGGCAGAGCTGGAAAAGTGACACCAGCTCTTTGGAGATACACAGAGGA